>CANYBF011515621.1:0-18333 GCA_948192965.1 Dalechampia spathulata | reverse complement strand
TCATTAATTTTTTTTTGGGGGGTGAATTAATTGTTTGTTTTTATTTTTTCCTTAAAAACATCCCCCCCCCCCCCCCCCCCTCCATGACCATGAAGGAAAGGATGGGACCGTTGTAGTGGTTTGAATCATATAAAGGGATTTAAATATGATCTTTTATATTCATGTAATGTTGTATATGAGGAAGCACCCGCCTGAGCAGCGATGGAAATCTAATACCTCCAGAATTTAAGAGTTGGTTGTTCACGTCATTATATACTTAATTTGTAAAAATATTACAATAATATAATTTTATTATCATGTAATTCAACATGATATAATATAATTTATAAATTATATTTAAATTAAAATAATAAATAAAATTCAAATATAAATATGTAATTTTACTTTATCGTATTGCATTTATTTCAGATTTATACAGCATATTAAAAGTTACAGCAATACAAACTACCGTAAGCAGATGGTTTCACTGTTCTTCTGCAACCGATGTGCATGCATATACATGATGGATGATCATCACCGGATGTCAGATTGAAGTCGAATGAGACCCAAAAGAAGTTTCTGGATGGATTATACCAAATTGACAAAATTAATATTTATTATTTAATAATTCAAGATTTTCATGTTAAAATAATTTAATATATGTCTGACGGATATCATTTAATATTTGGAGTAACTTAAATAATTTATATTTAATAAAAAATATTAATCTAAAATAAAATGTATGTATTGAATCAATATAATTATTTTTATTCATCCTTGGTAAATTGAATGAAGTTTTATCAATATTTATAATTAGATGTATTTTCACATGCATAAGATATCAATAAGCTTTAAATTTATATTCTTTATTATTGTAATTACACCATCGCAAGAATACGAGTCATAATTGCTGTATAAGGGTATCATTCTCTGGAACTGATGGTAATCAATTACTATACGTTAATTTCATTGATTATTCAGATAATTAATAAATGGAAATCATAGTTTAAGTGTACTAAACTAATTATATATCAAAAACTAAAACTAAAAGTTAATTTACATATGATACATAGGATGTTATGGATGAATGTATGAAAGTAAAATCAAAATATTTCATTAATAATTCCGATTAAGATCTTAAAGCAGTATTTCTATGTCCTTTCAGAAAATTTATTACCACTGAGCATAGATAAATGTACTACTTTCGTGACTATTAAATCCATTCCAGTGATAAACTCAAATCTACACTCAAGCTTCCTAATTAGGTTAACTCCTACATCTAGTAGCTAAAATTTGGTGTTTCCATATTCATTCAGTTGGATTGATCCTTCTTCCAAGTAACCAAGAGAACTAAGCAATATTCAATTATCAAAACAAACCTCATTTCAATAACAAAATAAACTATAACAATTATAATCAATATGGAAACATGAAGATCAACTGATTCATAAATGAAATTAAGACAGTAGTCTCATAACATTCAACCTTAAATCTAAATTAAGTCATTAAAATAAAGAAGTGAAATAACAAAATAAAGTACCAAACAAGAATTACAACCATAAGTTTAGTTCAGTAATATGGAAGAAGTAGAAAAGAGAATAAACTAATTGAGAACTTGAGAATAGATTCTATAGTTGCTTCCAACTCTAGCTCTTCCAACTCACCCAATCCGGTTTCCAGCAAAACTTCTTCAATATCTTGATTGATCTGTGCTACAGGAAAGTAAATTAACACTCTATTAGAAGGTTTTAGCCTCTTAAACACTAGTTTTCTCTCTTCCACTTCAAAACCCTAATTTTCTTCCCTCAATGACCGAATGCCCCATCTCCAAACCTAAACCCACGTCTTATTCCCTCTATTAACTGCTCAATCCATCCTTACCCTCCATTTTAGATTTAATGGTCATGAAAAGGAATGAAAAATCAAGCTAAAATGCTCTACACGAGTCGTGTAGAGCTTGAATGAACCGAAATGCATAAGGAAAGGAGAAGGTCGAGTGGCACACGAGTTGTGGATGGCTCGACCTAAATGAAAAATAGAAGAAATAAGAAGGGTGAGGGGTATACGACTCGTGGATGTCATCCATGAGTCGTGAATGACTTGGCAAGTGGAGGAAAAAATGTTCTAAGAAGCAGAGTCTTACACGACTCATGTATGGCATACACGAGTCATGTATGACTTGCTAAAATCATATTAATTCCTATTTTCTAATGCTTAAATGAGGAGAATTAAACTTCTAAAACCTAGAATTATGTTTAAATGACAAAATGATACCTAAGAGATTTAACATATGCAATCAAGTCTATATAAATGAAACTAATCTCTAGACTATATGAAAATATTTATGAAAATAGTGTAGAATATGAAGAAAACTAAATATGCAAATTATGAATGAGATGCAAGGCATGACAATAATATACGCAATTCATCATATAAAATACTATTAAATCTATTAAGAATGGATGAAAGTATGATTAAAAGAGGTTACTTAAGCATGAATAAAGACAAGTTTGATAATAGTTTTTAAAGATTTAAAAATTAATCTAATTAGCTTTCTAAAATTTAAATTTTAACATTTTATTTATTTTTATTAATTTTTATATTAGATAACTATTATATATTTTAGGTTCAAAATAATTATTAAATATTGGAATAGTTAACAACTATCGAAATAGCTGTCTTAAAACCCATTTTTATCTTTAATATTTGAGAGAAAAATATGATTTAAAAATTAAATTACATAATTTCATTGGCTTTATATAATGCAGACAAATTCTTTACATCTAAAAAAATTCTCAAAAGAAAAATGATGATATTTGATGAATTTGTTGAAATTTATAGATAAGAAGACCTCCCTTTATTATCTTTAATTTTAGATCAAGGATTTTTTTCTACAAAATAAAAATGAAATATGAAGAAAATATGCGTATTTAATGAAACATTTTATTTAATTTATAAAATTAAAAATAAAATATACCTATTTCATATAATAATTTATTTTTATTAAATTTATAAATACTTAAAATTAAATAATACATTTTTAAATATCTATATTTATCAAATATCTATATCTCAAAATATACACATTTTAGAATATTTTAAACTAAACAATCCAATAACTTATTTTCAACTTATATTTAACACCATTGGTTGGTAATAAAATAAATACATAATTATTTTTATAGTAATAAAACAAATATCATTTAGAATATAATTATAATTCTAATATTATATATATCATTAAAATAAAAAATAATCTATTAATAATTATAACTATATAATATTATTATATATATAATTATATGATAAATTGATATGATTATAATTAATTAATTTTATTTCAAATTATTGCACCACTGAATAACTGTTCAAGTAGCAATTAATTAAAATAGAATGAAACTTTTTTTTATCAATATTTAATTGTATCATTTTTTTCAACTCATTAAAGTTGATTATTTTTGATGCTAAAATCATTATTATTATTATTATTATTATTATTATATCAGAATAAAATTACACAATTTCAAATAGAAGGAAACAGACTCATTAATTACAAGCTTGAATTAGTACTATGCTTTATATATTTGATATAAGCTAACCAATTTTGAAAATTAAATAAATTCAAATTTATTTAATCTAAAATTCTCCACTAAAAATTAATATTTCTATTTTAAAAATTAAAATGTATCAAATTAATATATTTGATATAAGCTAATCCATTTTGAGGTATAACCGGTGACGGGGCCAACATTGAGGTTAAGGGTTCTAGCTTTGACTCTGTCAATAAGCTGAAAAGGAGGGAGGGAGGGAGGGAGATCGGGTGGGTGGGTTCTTCATTTGTCGTTTTTTATTACCTTAAATTGTTGAATTTCAGCCTCTTTTTGTTTCATTTTCTGGCTCCATCTATACATACAAACAATAAGAGTCCGCATCTTCAGCTAAAAATATTTGTGTTATTATTTTGATTAATATTCTCAGAAAAAGTGAATTCTGCCAGATCTAAATGGAATATTAAAATCATTTTAAAAAATGATCATATATGAATACTAACGAAATTAATAGAGATTTAAAACCGAAAATGCATAGGATATTTATATTTGAGTACACAATAATCAGTGATGTAGAAGGGTACATTGAATAATTGACTACCACGTTCATTCATCCACCTCTTTCAGATACGGACGAGTATGCTCATTTTTGGTCCACTCTCCAAGGACCATGTTATGATCCCCTGCCAACCACATCCTTTCCTCCTTCAAATTTCCCTTTATGTTTCATCATATGCATTCAAAATCAAAAAACCCCCCTTTCAATGAAATTAATTATTTAAATAATTATCAATTATTTTAATAAAAATGATCAGTAATTTTTAAGCATATTATTTTTTTGATTCCTTAAATTTAATATTATTCTTTTTCTTTGATTTATTTCATTTTAATATCTCAATTTATTTATTCATATACCTCTAATATTTAATAATTTTAATATCTAATAAAAATTAAATATATATGATAAATAAAATTAATATGTTTAAATGATAAAAACTAAAATTGATGGAATAAAATAAAAAATTATGATAAATTCATGTATTTAAAATATATAAAAAAATAAATCAAGATATTAAAATAAAGAAGATTAAAGCAGAGATAAAATAAAAAAAATGTGTCAAATTTAAAGATTACAGATATATATTATATATAATTTTAAAGATGGATTAATTAATTAAAAGATTAAAAGGGAAGGAATGGAGTATTTAAGTTAGAAGACAATAAAATAAATTAGTGTGGAAGCTCATTAATTTTGATAATTAAACCTACTTCACAATAATGACAGCTTTAATTAATGCTCCACAAAGTAAATGCATGGAAATCGAAAACTGCCATAATGATACTCTCTTATTTAAGATATTTTTTATTTTTAAATATTTTAAATTAATTTTTTGATATTTTAATTATTTCAAAAGCACCAACTTTAATAGAAAATAGAAGATAAAATTGAAGAACACTTTCCGCATCAAATTATTATTGATAAAATAATGTATTTGATAAATTTTATTAAATGTAATTGTGAAGATGTGAAATGACCATTAAGACTATATATTATTTCAATATTATATATAATATTTTAATAAATTAATTAGAAAAAATTATTAAAAATATAATAGCTTTAATTTAAATAATGTATAAATTATTTTAACATTGTAAGTTGATGTTTAAATTTTAACTATTTAATATTTTTTAAAAATTTATATGTAAATATAATTAATTAAAATTAATTAAAAATACAAATTTTCTAAATAAATCAAGTATTATTAGTTGTTTAAATATTCATAACTCATTTTAAAAATATGGAATTTTTATTTTCTATTTTAAATAAGTGGAAATCAAGAGCTAAATATTAGTATTAATACTTTTATTTATTAATATAATTTTATGAATTTTAATAAAAAATTATACCATCAAATATAATTAATAAAAATAATGTTAAAAATAAGATTAAAAAAGACAATTATTTATTAATTTCTTTTTAAAATTTTATGCAATGTTAGGGACAGAGCGGAAACTACGAAGAATTTTCCTTGAAAGGCATGGATAGAGATCAGATTACCGCCTGCCCTAATACAATTTTATATACATTTTGAGATTTATATATATATATATATATATATAATAATTAATATTCAATATAAAAATTTCAAATAATAACATAAATGTGTTTTTTAGAATATTTATAAATATTATAAAATAATATGTGGTATTATTTTTATTAAATAAAAGCTATTTTATAATTAAAAATTTCAGTAGAGATCATCACAATAATGAGATCAATTTCGAGCAAGGTGAGAAATCCTCGGATTAGGGATGAATATTCGATTAATTTAGTTATTAAATTGAATTAAAAATTTTAAAATTTTAAATTAAAAATTCATAAATCAAATTAAATATTAATTCGATTATAATAATAGGTGATTGTAAAGGTATTGCAATATTATGTTTGGTTAATAAAATTGACCAAATATTAATGATAAAGGGAAATCATATTATATATAATTGTTTTATGTTCTTAAAAATAAAATTAAAAAATTGACTTTTAAAATAATATCATTTTATTTATTTATTATCACTATTTTTCTTTGACATAGAGACCACACTAAATATATAATTTCAATATTTCAAAATTATTTGATGTGTGATTTTAATTATGAGATAAATGTCATCAGAAATTAATTTTTTCATGATTCAGCAAACAATTTTAAGATTTTGAAATATATATATGATTTATGTATATTTTAAAATATATAAATTTGATAAATATAATAAATTAATAAATATAATATTTAGTTTAAAATATTTATAAATTTAATGGAAAGAAATAAGCAAGGTGAGATTTTGAAAATGAGCCTTGGGCCTTACAAGTTTAGCCTAGTGGTGGTGCAAAGTCATGTAAAACTTCCGAGTGCTTCAGCTTCAAGCATTCCTGCTGCTGGATTCAAGAAGCAACATAACTAATAATCATAGTTTTTGATGTGCAAATTGGCAAGTGAAGGTGGCAATCTTGGATGGTATCACAATTGATGGATGGAAGTGCAGGGATTTCTGTACATGGATCTTATAGAATAGCAACCGATAAGACTGTGAGTACCAATTACAAGTGCCATGCCTGATATTATTGTATATTTCTGGAATGTAATTTCAAGAATCGTATCGACAGATGTTTTCTATGCCTGAAATCAATATCGGCTTCCATCCCGACGTTGGTTTTTGCTATTATCTTTCACGTTTGCATGGTTACCTTGGCATGTACCACTCTGTAAAATCATTGACAACAATTATACAAAAACCATAAATGTTTTTCAGTTAAGCCGTTTCAGCAATTTTGCTACCCAACCCTTCATAAATCCGTTGCCTGATGAAATTCTGTATAGCGGAATATCTGGCTTTAACAGGAGAGACGCCAAATGGACGAGAAATGCTGGCTTGTGGACTCGCCTCATTGTTTAAACAGTTCAGTTTGTCTAATTCTTTCTACTTAACTTTCCTTTTCCTCAAACGAATTTAACATCAGCAAGTCCTGATTACACGGAGGATATAGTTGTAAGCGTCGACAGAGGGCTTTCTTCTATCGAAGATCAACTTGGGAAGTCAATCATGAATGATCATTCTGCAATCTAGACATTTCTACTAGATTTACTGAATATGCACACCGGTATATACATACATACATACATATAATAGATATATACTGTGTTATGTATCGAACTCTCTCCGTTGGTATTTGTAGGTAATGGGTTCAAAGCGTTCTTGATATTTGATCTTTTAATCGATCTTATTTGGATACCAAAGATTGGATCCTATCTAGTTAATTAGGCACATTTTGATCAAAATAAAATCAATAACATTATACAAGAAAACAAACTGAACTGGGAGACCAGTGTTTAGCTAAGCACCAATTATTGGGTCAATTATTTGATATTGGTTATAGAAATAAACATTACTTGTCAGGAGAATGAAACAGAAAAATCAAATGATGAATGGTGCAAATCAACGCTCGACAAGCTAAGGAAAGCTCCACCTTTGAGCTTGAAGATTTCCTACGGAAGCGGCTTTCTATAACTGTAACTTTTCCTTGGTGGGTAGCACTATTTTTTTCCACGATGAAGTCCCACCATATTGATTACTGGTCAACTTTAACAAAATATGATTAATAGATTCGAGAAGGCAGATATCAGACTCTATCAGATTGTATTGCACGTCAGTACCAGATGACAGTCCAGCTAGATTGAGATTTTCAGCTATCCTTTTTAAGGAGTAGAGCTCCCGAAATTTCTAGCAGTGGGATCCGCGGTGCTTGGAACAGGTATCCGAAGATCTGGCACACGCAAACTTCGCACGAGCCCCAACCAGTGTTAACTTTTCTGCTGCAAGAAGCCATTGCCAAAAGTCATGTATTCATCATAAGAAAAAGAAAACTTTCATCTTGTTGTTGAGTCCTTAATGGTCGATCTTTTAGTCATATTTCACTTAAATATATAAGATGCATTAAATAAATACAAAGGACTATACTTGACTATAAATTAGTTCTTCATTTGACTTGTCTGAGGTGCATGACTCCAATGGTACGTATGTACATTGCATTCCATTCATACATAAGATAATAAATACAAACCTATATACAAATTGTTATTTAATGCAGGACTTGAATATAAATTTGAAGCAATTATTGGAGTGGGATCCGCCAAGCTAATTATAACAGGTATCTGAAGATGTGGAAGATGCATGGCTTGCACCACTTGCCGGATGCGAGCCTGACCTATAAATCTGCTTGCTGCGGGAATCCATTGCCGTAAATTATGACGAGTATTTCCCTGCTATTGTTGGGTCTTTAATGATTGATCTCCTTGTCCTTTCCATATCATATTTTTATGTGTTCTGCGCTCTTGGTCGTACGTATTTTATGCACTTAATTTAGTTTGCCTCATTTAAAAGACAATTCAAACATCTCTTACAACTTAATGAAGCCTTGTTCGAAATCCCCACCATCTATTTCCACTTCCACTTGGGTTGCTGAGAAAAAGATGGTGATTATTCCATCCATAAATAATTATATCAAAATCTGAAGATTCTTTTTAGAATCTAAAAATTTTTTTTTGAATTTTTAATTGATCGAAACATGTTAAGATACTTTAATATCAAATTATATGTATTTAAACTTCATTTATGAAAAGGAATCAATACAAATTAGTATTTGAGATAAGATATTTCACGAGTATAGTAGGAATGATGACCAGTGATTGCATGCAAGTGTGTGGCCTTGGTTACAGGTCCCATGCGCATAAGCAATAAAGAATAAGTGTGAAATTCATGGGCCATTTTCTTTTGGTCTTTTCGGTTCCTTTTCGGATTCCATTCCTTTAGTCATGGCTGTGAATTAGCTTCTGAGCTTCTGCTTTAAGAATGCACTGCGGAACAGATGCCAACGACAAACAGTCAAGATCATTGCTTGAGAGATAGATTTTTTTGTTTCTCGTTCTAAAATGATAGTGAAAGATACAAAAAGCATTGATGGTGCGTTTTACCTTTTAGTGATTTGAATTCAAATTAATCCATTTTAATAATTTGATCAGTTTTTGTAGAATCATTTTTTATGATGATATGATAAAGTTATGATTTCATATGATCATATTGATATATAATTACAAAATTAACATATAATGACAAATACTTTTTACTGTCTTTAATTTACTTATCATTTATTTAGAATTTGATTGATTAGTATTTTCATATTAAAATCATATTTGATAGAATTAATGATTATAATAATAATTATTTATTTTAGTAGTTGTTAATTTTACTAATGGTTGCTAATATAAATAAGTTAAAATATTCAATAACAATAATGCTTAAATTATTTACTGAATAAAAATACTCAAAATAAATAAAAAATATTAATCTCTAATATTTAAAAGTCAAAAAAATTTACCTTTAATCAATGATTTCTAAAACTTTTAGCCAATTGTCAATATATATTATCAACCAATATAAATTAAATGAATAATATAAATACTTAAATAAAATATTATTATCGAATATAGACTAACATAAAAGAAATATGTGCATGAAAAGAAGAAGAAATAGCGAATAAATCCCATATTTTGCAACCTAAGTGAATGATTAAAAACAGACACAAGCACAGACTGGCTTAGTCAAATCATGATCAAGCACTTGCTCAATGAGTACGAATGAGGGGCCCTATTCAGCCTGTAAACAAAAAGTTTTAAGCTGTTGAAGATAAGAAAAAATTGATATTATGATGGATTCTTCGAATAACTCAGATTTGAAACCTGAACATGGTCAGAATCTTAGGCTGGAAGTGGCCCTTTTAATTAATGAAGATGATAACCCCATTTTTGCGTCCACTTCCAGACGTGAAGCTTCTCAGTATGTTATCGCATGAACATTGGCTAGGCTAGCCATCTTCTTTCTTTCTTCAATAATTTCTCTGTACGAGATTTAAATCCGAACTTCATATAGAAATGAAATCAATTAATGTATAACTTATTATTTTGTTCTTACCATAAACTCGATTAGACAAAGCATGTCTTCTTTATCTTATGTTCACATTAAAAGCCAGGTTGTAAGGTACGCAATGCTGCAGGCCTGCCTTGAGCGGCATTGGAATGTGATCAATTTAGTTAGGAGATTTAAAAAGATATCGCCAATGATTGTATTATTTCTACAAAGTTATCAATAAATGTAGTCCTTTTTGGCCAATTCGTCAGAAGCCAATAAAATTAGGACACTGTTGTTGTATGCTATTTTTTAAAGCAATTCAACAATATACATGGTACAATGCTTTCCTAAATATTGTCAATAATTAGTTCTAAATTAAGCATATAATTTATCCCTTTTATAACCCATTTTATTAAAAACCCTTTTCAAATTCAATTCATCTATACCCTTTTCCTTTTCCTCTGAAAATTCAAGAAATTTGAATATTCATCTTGCTATGCCATTAAGAGATAATAATGTTAAATTTTAGATATTACAATATATAATAGTTAATATCTATATTTTAATTATCTCATAATAAAAATAATTGAATAATATTATAATTAAAATATTATAATGTATATGAATTAAAATGTATTATAGAATTAAGATATATATTATTCAAGATATAATGAAAAACGTGTGGAAAAGTCAGATGCGTGGAGTCAAACGGACGGAGAAGGAGAGAGCTGGTTTCCTCGGCCGTCCCCACAGTCCAGCTATAGAAAACTCATGCACGGCCACCACCGCCATGCCTGCTCCTGCTTGAAGTTTTTTGAATTCTCACCCAACCCCATCTGGGGCCTTTTTCTTTTTCTTCCTCGGCGAAAATGGTAATTTTAACGTCTAAAAACTAATATGGGTTATTATTCATCACCATGCATATACATGATTTACAATGATTCACAATAAACCATTCGAGTACTACACACACTTGTTAAAGTTAAATAATGAGAACACTACATCAACGACAAGATAATGAGATATGTTTGCTGTAGTATATCCGATTATATAATATAATTTCAAATTTATGATGTAATTATTATTATGATTTTATTTAATTTAAGTTATCTGTCATCAAATTTTAAATATCATTATTTAAGTAATATCTACAAAATATTTTAATTTTAATAACCACTAAATACTAAAAAATAACTAGTTAATTTTATCAAATAAGATATAAATATACAATTATTTATGCACAAACAATTTTCTGAAAAGTGATAATTAAAAATAACTAAATAATATGATTTATAGGATACATTTGATTTATATTATTTTAAATGAAATATTATATATATTTAAGAATAAAATATGAATATTCATTCATATTGTCTTATTTTAATATTATGTAAAATTATATATATATATTATATTTACTTTTAAACTTATAAATACTTTAAAACAAATTATATATTTTTAAATATTTATATTCCTTAAATATATACATTTAATAAAATATACAGATTTTAAAATCTTATAAATAAAAAATCTCTAATTAAAAAAATTACATGGTAAAAAATAATTAATAATAATAATTTAAAAAGAAAGATAAAAAAAAAGATAAATATGGATAAGAATGAAAGTGAAGTGTTTGTAATCGTCCCTTGGTGCACTAAAAGCTTGGCTAATTTCCCAATCTAGTACAAAAAATTATGAAAAATCTTTATTTGGTGTTAAAGGGAAAAAATTCCCGGTTTGATGTGAAAAAAGGGTTGATCATTACTTTTAGCCGTGGTCAAATGATGTGGCGACAGGTAAGATATAGGCGATTAATATGACAACGAGGTGTAGGGACAAGTGCACATGATCGCTGGTCAAACTAACAGACAACTTTACTCTGATCGAGATTCTTGACGCTTTTGATGAGCTTACAAGCTGACATGCATGCAGGACTGATTTGACTACTATAAAACTAGTGGTCAAGTATTGAAATTAATTTCCCCAACCCTCTTCTACTTTTCTCTTCCACCCAACTACTATTTGTTACTTCCTCCCTTCCTTCCTTTGAAGCAGAAGCAGCCTTCCTCCCTTCTTCCCTGCAAGGTGGTCATCCTTCTCCTTGAAGTAACCGGTGGTCATTCTCTTAAGCAGCCAATCCTTAAGTCCAACAAGGAAAAATAGGTGATATTAATTTATTATGTTAATGTTGTTGAAAAAAAACTTTCCATACAATTGAGATTAATTATTAAAAATATTTAATATATTATATGTTAAGATTTAAGATGAATTATTTTAATGTGTAAATGATTGATTAATGATTTATTTGTTATTTACTATGCATGATTAAATATATTGGATTTGCTATTTATTATGTATATTATTATATTTGTTAGTTGTTATAGAAGAAATGATTTGATTAATTATATATATATGGTTAGATATATGTTAGTTATTATTTATTATGAATGTGATATTATTTGAAAAATAAACGTTTATATTTTTGTTATTTTAATGTGATAATAATATGTTAGTTAATTTAATATTTGTTAATTTATATGTATGTTAATTTAATGTATGTAAATTTATATGTTTATTAATTTAATGTGATAATATATCAAGGTTTTTGTTAATTTAATATTTTTAATTAAATATTTGTTAATTTATATGTTTGTTAATTTATATGTATGTGAATTATAAATTTGTTAATTTATGTGTTTTGTTAAATTAATGTGATAATATGTTATAATTTTGGTTAATTTAAAATTTGTTAATTAAATGTGATAATATGTTATTATTTATGTTAATTTAATATTTGGTAATGTTATGTTTGTTAATTGAATGTGATAATATGTTATGATTTTTGTTAATTTAATATTTATTAATTTAATATTTGTTAATTTATATGTTTTGTTAATTTAATGTGATAATATGTGATGATTTAAAATTATGTAATTTTGAATAAAATAGGAGTTGGTAGGTAAAGATATAAAAGTTGTAAATAATATAAGTATAGTTAAAATTTAGGAAAAGGATTTGTGGTTATATATAAATAATTAAATAAATAATTTGAAAAATGGAAAGATTATATAATGTTAATTATTATTTAGAATTGAATTTGTTCAATAAAGATGTATATGATATTGAAAAAAATGAAATAATTAATTAAAAATTGATATAATTTCAGAAAATAATAAAATATATTTTTATGTTGATTAAAAATTATTATTGAAGTAAAAAGTAGGGAAAAAAAGAATATTAATAAGTGAAATCATATACATAAGAGTATATGATAGTAAAAGTATTGAAAAGTTAAATTTTAATAAATATTAAAAATGATAGTAAAAGTATTGAAAAGTTGTTGATATGAAATTTATTTACATAAGAGTATTATAGAGATGAAAAAAATGAGAGGAAAAAAATGTCATATAGTTATGATAAAAAATAGGTAATGTGTTAAAATCATAAAATTCGGTGAAATTTTTTTTAAAAATATAAGGATTAATTAAATAATATTTGTAAAAATCATCGAATTTGAATTATTACAAATTGGAAAATTTATATAATTATATTAATAAAGAAAATAATTTATTTTTGTTAGTATGACAATATTATTATGTATGTGTAAGGAAAAAAAAAATTTAGATAAAATTGAAATTTTATAAATATAATGTAATTAAAAATAAAATTGAAGGAACATTTAAATTAGAAAATTGAAAGAATTGAAAGAAATGATTAGAAATGATTGGTACAAATTAATATAGTTGGTAGGAATTGATAAAATAAGATTAGTAGTGGGGATTAATTTTATTTAAAATTTTGAGTGGATAAAATGATTAATTATGAAAGTGTTATTATAAAGAAAATTAATTTAGAAATGACATAATTCTTTTGAATGTCATATTAAATATGAAATGAATAAATTTTAAAAAATATTTTTCACATAAATATATATGAAATAATTATGAGTTTGTTTGCAACTAAAAATATGTGAATTTATATTATATATATAAGTTGATTTAAAAAAGAATGTTGTTTGTAAAGATAAAATGTTTGAATGAAAATAAATTTAGGGAACTATTTAATAACATGTAAATGTAATATAATTTGAATTTTTTATGATGATGAGTATCTATATTGTGTAAATTATATGAACTTATCAAGGAAAGATTTGAAAATTTGTTCAGAATAATTAATTTCAGAAAAGGTAAAAGGTGAGAATATGCTTATTTATTTTACAAAATTTTAAACAGATTATTTATTTAACAGTAAATAAATCCATGAAAGTAAATATATTATTTATTAAAGAGTAAATTTTAGAATATTTAAAATGAATTAATTAAAATATGAGAATATGTTTTTAAAGTTAGCAAAATTTGGTACATTTAAAAGAATATTTAATTTTGAAAGTCATATAACATATATATGGGTATGATAATATGAGTAATAAAAATGGGATAGTTAATGTAACAATATCATTAATGTATCTAGTATAAAATATCAAATTAATCATTAATTCAATATAGTATTAATTAATATGGTAAATTGAAGAGAATAAAGATCGAAAAATAGGATATGAGCATGATTAATTGATTTAATTTACATTATATTATGTATTTTATTTTAAATTCCCCCCCAATTGTATTTATTTAATCTGGTTTGTATCTGAAAATCCCTTTGTGGAAAACAACATGTGCACGGTTTATAGTGTTTCGGCTCAACTCTTGCCTACGTCCACTTCTCCTAAGTCTCGACTTAGGGTTCTATTAAAAATTCAATCAATTACACAAAAAGGATTCCACAAATGAATCCTAAACCCCAGTGTTTTCAAAACTCACACTCAAACCTTTACAAGAATCAACCTTACTAGCTCTCAAATACAAATTAATGCCCAAGCATTAATCACACACCAACCCACTAAAGCAAACCCTAGCTTTCACAAGTAGGAATACAATAGAATGGAGCTTTCAATAGCAAAATACATAAAATACAAATAGACTTACTTGTTCTTGATAATAGAAAATCAATAGAGTGATTTCTCTACAAAACTAGCCATTAGAGACAAAATGTATGAAAGTTCTATATGAAAATAGCCAGGTTTAAAACCTTTCTAATAAATCGCGTACGGCCGTACCAATCTTGTACGCCCGTACGGATTTAAAATCTTCAATGAGAAAAAGAGAGGGAAATATGGTACGGTCGTACCATCATTTGGTACGCCTATACCAAACCAATTTTCCTAATAAGTAATTTTCCTGTGAGCTCACATATGGCCGTACAACCTAATGGTACGCCCGTACCAAAACAGGTTTACTGACAAACCATTATCCTGCGAGCAACGGTATGCCCGTACCAACCAATAGTACACCCGTACTATGCTTTATAAAATAGTTTAACTATGTATGGTCAGTCGTATGGCCATACCACTCAACTAAGCCTTTTGGTACGCCCATACCAAAACAGGTACACTCGTACCAACACTAAAACTTACATAAAAAATGGCAAATAACTTAAATTGATTCACACATGACACACATATCAAAACCTAGGGTCTAACAATCTTCCTCTTTTTGATGTTGGCAATCAATTTAAGTTCAATTTGCAAAAAACTCATTTAAATGAAATTTGGATTTGAAAATTTTGGAAATCTCCCCTTTTGTTTTAGAATACATACCATGTAATCATAGGTTATCAAATAATCACAATGAAAGGAGAAAAGGATAAACATAATTAATAGAATCAAAGATAATCACAACACAACATAATTAACAAAATCGAGGATAATCATAACAAGGCAAAATATACTGAATAAACATCATATATATAACATCAAAGAAATGAATAAACATCATATATATAACATCAAAGAATGTTCAGTACAATAATAATATAACAAAAATAACATAAAAACAAACATAACAATCAACTCCACTAACATATCAAGTCCTAATAATCATAAAACATCTCCCTCTTTGACAACATCAAAAATAAATAGATCACTATGGGTCCTGAGGAGGAGGTGAACTCGGTGGAGGAATGATAAACGGATCCATCATAACACTGATGGAGTGAAGAGTCTTGGAGATGGAGGTCTGGAACTCATGAAAGTCAGCAACATGCTGATCAAGTTGCTGACCAAAAATGGTGGACTGCTATGTAAGATATCCAAGCTGCTAATCAATCTAGTTGAAACGATGCTCAAATGTATCCAAGTGGTCGAGTCGAGCAATGATAGTGGCAAGCTGCTGAGAAATAGAATCTGAAGGAGGAGCAGGAGCAGGAGCAGTAGAAGTGGCAGCTGGATCAGTAGGATTAGGAACAGTAGCCGAGGAAGAGGATCCACCTGTGAAGTGTCGTTGGTGCTTGCGGCTTAGAGCCGCTTGTCATGTAGCGTCAGTGGATGGATCAGCAGGATCAAGCCATTCTGCAAGTGTGTCGTCTGGAACTGGAACCTGCAGGCATTGACAGACCTCTACAGCCTGACGGTCGTAGATAGAGACAGTGTCATTGGGAAGACCCAATGGCTGAAGGTGAGCAAGTCATCTTGAGATGTACTCAGAATGGATCCTGAACTCATCATCAGCAGTGCGTTCAAAGAGCATGGAGTGCTCAATGAACGAGAGGTCAAGGTTTGGACCGCAAGGTCCAGGAGAAGGATGAGTGATGGGAAAAGCCTGCAGCTGCTGGCAGATGTAATGGATGATAGGACTGAATAATATAGCCTTGCCAGGCTGCTTCTGGACACTGACCTTATGAAAAGAGGTTTGAAGCCAACGTCCAGACTGAATCGGAGTACTCGTGACCATGCAGTACAAGAAAATAATTTCAGGGCCTGTAATAGTATCATTAGAATCTGATATCCCAAAGATAAGATAGGAGATCAGTCTATGACAGTAGAAGAGTGCAGGAGATTTAAGGCATGAGGCCTTCTGATGAGATGGACGGAAGGCTGTGTCGAGGGCTATGTCCCTCCAAAAAGCATTGCGGTCAAATACCACGGATTTGGCATTAGAAATGTCATCTATATAAAATCCAAAAAGAGCATCAAACTCAGAAGTAGAAAGAGAGTGATACCTCCTGAAGAGTCTGAAAGTGCAAGAAAAAGAAGTAAACAGAGAAAATGTCTGTAGGAACTCGAGAGCTATAGACTGAATGTAGTGGTTAGGTAGAAACGCGAAATTTGACCAACCTACATTGATCAAATATCTCAGAACATTGTTCTCCAGTCTAGTCTGACGGAGAGTAGGATGACACGTAAAACAAGAGTGAGAGAAAATCTTCTCACTCAGAATAGAGGTTCTGACGATGAAAGTAGAGGAAGTGCCACGAGGGCCAGAACTAGGAGCGATTGTGCATTTGACTCTCCGTAAGGAAGAGTCACTGTGATCAGTAGAATCAGACATAAGTAAAAATAGTGAAAAATTGATAAAATAGTTGAAAAAATTTTTTTCAAAAATTCGGCAGAGTTTCGACGAGTTTTGAAAAACTCAAAAACAGGAACCTGTACAGAATGGAATAAAATTTGGCACACAGTACATAAACACAATCCTAAGTAATAAACTTGAAAGAACCTAGAGCTAAAACATCCTAGAATGATCAGAAAATTAGAAAGTTTAAAAAGTATGGGCAAAAAATGCTTTGAAAATGCCTATCGCGGGCAAAAAATGCTTTGAAAATGCCTATCGCGTACGGGCATACAGGTGACACGTACGACCGTACCAACTACAAACGTTTGGAATTCAGGATTGTGTATGGGCGTACCAAGCAAGCGTACTACCATATGAGGCTTTTAGAAGAAAATTTTAGAAATGAATGCATATGGGCGTACCAAACTAGGTACGGTTGTACTGAATTAAGTACAGGCCGTACCAAATATTGCTAGAATTGAAGGAATTGGTCATTGAGGATTCGTACGGGCGTACCAAATGTCGTACGGCTGTACGGAGCCTTAAGAATGAAAAATTTTTGAAAGTTTTCTGAAAGTCCACAAATTAAAAATGACCTATCTATCATTCCTAATTCATGTTTGATGAAATTTAATCATTCTTCACTCAGGGGTTTTGTAAAAATATCTGCTAATTGGTGAGTTGTATCAATAAATTCTAACACAACCTTTCCTTTTTGCACATTATCACTGTGAACACTCTATTTTTGCCCCCTGCAAAGCTGGTTGGGATGCCTACTTTGGGCACGTATTACAACTTGTTTTGATATCAGAATGACTTGATACAAGTTCCCATTCTCAAGAGCAAGTTGCATACATGAATTTTACATGTTCATTTGCCATTTAGGCACAGTGTTTGCCCCCGGGGGCCCCACCCAACATGGCTCCCAAGCACAGAGAACCGGCCCAGCATGCCCGGGC
>CANYBF011515309.1:0-24630 GCA_948192965.1 Dalechampia spathulata | reverse complement strand
TTTTCAACTCTGAAAAACCTAAGTTTTATTTCCTAGTTTTCAAAATTAATTCAATTGGATTAATAGAAACAAACTAGGTGGCGACTCCACAATCCACGCTTGCTTTCAAAAGTTAAAACCCGTTAACAAGCCGGAAAATGGATCGAAGCTCACACATTTATACTACTAAGGTAAAAATCATGAATAATGATTTATATGGTGATTATTGAAAATAGTACATATTGATGATAACTTGATAATATGGTTAATATGTTAAATGATACTGTGATATCTATTAAGTTGTTATTCCTTATGATATTTGTTATATTTGTTATACTAGCACCACTGAGTTTTATACTCAGCGTTTGTCAATTGATAAACGCAGGACCAAGTAAAGCTGCAGAACAAGAACGTTAATAGCAGCAACTGGACATACCAATAAGCTTTTAGTAATGGTTGAATTCTTAAAGACTTCTAATTGTGAAAATAGTCATGCAACTACTAAATAAGCCCTTGGCAATAAATTAAATACTGGTGATGGTAATATTAATTATGTAAATAAAAACATACAATGACTTTTAAATATGTAAAATAATAATGTGTGCACAATAATAATATTAATGTGGTAATGATGTAAATATGAATGTATGTTAAACTTGGGAGTGTTAAATGAATTGGATTTTAGTAATAAGATTGAATATATATAATAAATAAAAAAATTTCTACACTTAATTAAGAATGTATGGAATCCTTTGTAGAATGATTATTACTTTTCTAATTAAAGAATTAATAATCATACTACGAGAGCATGTTACGTAGCCAAAAGATGTGACAGCGCTAGTACATTTATATATTGAAATGATACAGAGATGGAGAATACAGAGATATACTAGGAAACAAATCAATAATTGAAAATACACCCAGTATAGATTATACACAATTGGAGATAGAGATTGATGTAATCATAGAGAAAAGATGAATTCACAGAAAATGATGAATTCATAGAGAATTGATGAAATGATAGAGAGAAAGGGAATGCAACTCATATTTGCATTCATTATCATGTGGCATATCATTGCAACAAGAAAACAAAAATGCAATTCATATTTGCATTCATTAACATGGAGCATATCATTATTATTCCTTTGATGGACAGAGTGATAATATGATTAATCCATGAAAGCAATGTTGATATAAAGAGTTCTTTATAGGAAACTATTTAAAGATAATTTATTAATGATTATATAATTTATTGACTATAATATTTATTATATGGTATATATTGTTATGATTACTCCTTAATTACTTTATTAATTAATTATATTTGCTATGAAAGGAAATAAAATTTTATTCATGGTATGAACATTATTAGACACCACTAGGTTTTATACTTAGCATTTATCTATTGATGAATGTAGGTCAGTAAATTGGGGGTGTCAAGTTCAGTGAGATACCAATTCAATCAAAATACTTTGAGTTTTGCATGACTCTCAAAATTGATTTTAGTAGCATAACATCTTCCTAGTGGATATTTTGATTATGCAACTATCCTTATACACTTTATAGGAAATAAATTATCTTATGTTTGTATATAAGTTACAATTTCAAAATACTTAAAGTATGACTCATTTATATTATATAATGATGTGTGCAATAGTTGTAAAATGGCATGTCATAATGTACTAGTGTATATGTTACATGTACAAGTGATCATGTAACCATAGATAATTTATTTGGTTGTTAAATTTACAAATCAGATATATTCTATTAAAAAAATTCACAGATCCCTTGCAAAGTGATTAATGGTTTCTTAATTATAAGATACTTATTAATCATTTTATGAGAGCATGTTTCACCTATTGGGTGTAATAACATGGTATCATGACATGCCAATCATGATAAATATGGTACAACATAGGCATAAGCATAACATATAAGATGCTATGACATAAGCATGGCATATGACATGACATGGCATAAGTATGGCATGTAAGTTGACATAGCATAAGCATAGCGTGTGTGATGACATGTATAAGCATGACATATGAGATGACATATGAAATGATATGACATGAGCATGACATGATAAAGCATACATCATAATAGATATAAAATAAACGAGCAAAGCTACATAAATAAAAGATAATGGCCCACAAAAAGGGATTGAGATAAAGATAAGGGATACATGATGAATAATACTAATCATACATGTAAAAGAGGAAATAGGCTTATTATATTACACATAGGACTTTGTAATACAAAATGTGAGTTGTTAAGCAATAACTCATCTATTCATGAAGATATGACATCGGGCAACATAAACCAAAAGAATGCATGAACAAAACATGCATGAATAAATAAAGCTGATGAATTATGTTATGCAATAAAAGGAATGTTGGGATATGATTGGTTAATCCAATATTATATGAAAGTATGAATCAAGGATTAAAACACTTAAAATATGTTGGCAACATTCATGAAAAGCAAGAATTAGCATGAGCTACTTAAAATATGTTGGCAACATTCATGAAAAGCAAGAATTAGCATGAGCTAGATCTTAAAAAATATCAAAATAATCAATTTTTGATAAAATAGATAAAGCACGTAATTGGAAGATTCTAAGATCATATGTAGCATTACTTAAAAATAAAGCAACATCTAATTAAGCCTAATAGTATCATTAAACTCAAAATTATAATTAAAAATAGCATTTAATTGAGAAAACATTTAAATTAATTGATTTAAGAGCAAAATTAATCAAATCTATCATGTAGATTAAAATTGGAAGACTCTAACATCATTAAGCATTAATTAAAGCATGAATCATTATCCAATTTAATCTCAATCATATTAATTACAACTAAATCAAATCAACAATAGAATTTAATTTAATTAATCAATTTTGAAGCCAAAATTAATGAAATTGGAATGATTTATGATGAATCCAAATCATTAGGATCATTATGAGATCATGAATACTACTAGAAACTTCAAATAAATCAAAAACTAAAGCAAAAATGATTGAAAATATGAATTTTGCAAATCCAAAACACTATATACATCATATATAGATAGTCATGTGATGCATTAAGTATGAAAAGCAACTATATATGATGCATAAAACATTAAATTTATCGCATGAAGTTGTCCAATAGAAGGAAAATTCAAGCTTTTCAATAAAATCATGAATATAAGGTTGTTTATCTAACTATTGCACATTGCTTAGGCCATTTGAGACCATAAATGCTATTTCTACATTCAAAAATCATCAATCTAACTAATAAAACCTATCAAACAAGAAAAGGGAAGAAGAAAACTCACCAAAGATTAATGAGATTTTAATCTTTGATTTTCAAGTATGATTAAGGTTTAAGAGTGATTAATTAGTCTCCAATTATCTAATTAAGAGATTAATTAAGTGTGATTAATTATGGATTAATTTTTACAGAGTCTTACCTTAGAAATTGGTTTAGAACCCTTTAAATGCTAATACCCGAAGGATATATATAAGATTCAAGAGGTAAAAGTCTATCACATGTTAGCAATGTGGGAAAAAAACTAATTTTTAAACTTCATGTGTCGCCTGAAGTGTTATATACAATGCATGAATTTGAAAAATCAACTTCATATGATGCATGAAGTAATACATGCTACATATGAAGTTGAAAAATCACTTCATGTGTCAGCTTACACAAACCATAAACTAGATGCACCACTTGTTCAACAAATGCATAAGACTATGAAATATGTGTATGCAACTTGGTTTCGATAATGAGAACTTATGTCAAGCCGTATCAAGAAAAGAGTAAGTTCATAGCATGTGCACATGCAGAAGGCCAACTTCATAGGCTGACTTGTATGAGCCAAAAACTAGATATGTCATATGACCAAACAGTTTATGGCATTACAAATAGCATGTATACAACTCAGATTCAAAAATGGAGAACTACACTAAGTTGTATCAAAGAAAATCCAAAAATCCATGTGCGTAAGTGAAAATTTAAGGTCAACAGGTATCATTCTATATTGGGTGGTATAAATATGAAGTTGTTATGATGTTGCACTCATATAGGTAGACTATCTATTATTAAGAAGGCTATAGTAGTTTGATAGGCAAATTCTTCATGATGGGTATAACAATAGATATTATTTTTCTCATATGGGAGAAAGGTCAAAATGGCTCCATTATCTCCTTAAGAAGTATTTGAAGATTAAAGAAGATACTTGAGAAGGAGAGAGTGACTTTGACCAAGGGTAAAAGGGGAGTGATGCTTTAGTCCATGATGTAAATAAGAGAGAAGAAGGGAAAGATGAAGGAAAAGAGGCCAGAAAAGAAAGCAAAACAAATTAATGGTCCATTAGTGAGTGAAACTAAGAAAAAAGGGAGGAAGAAATAAAACTTTTATGTAAGAGCAAGAGAGCTTAAGTGTTCTATTATCTTAGGGCAGCCCATTTTGCTCCTTAAATACATAGAGATATCATTTACTGTGTTAGCATTAATCTTGATATTTTGCCTTTTAGTTTTATTTCCATATTGCAAGAGTTCACTAATGTCTTTCCAAATGATATGCCTAATGAGTTGATACTTTACGAGGGATAAAACATCAAAGTTACTTAGTATCTAGCTCTACCATTCCTAATAGACCAACCTATAGAAACAATATTATGGAGACTAAAGAGTTACAAAGGCAAGTCGATGAGCTTTTGGAGAAAGGATTGATAAGAGGAAGCATGAGCCCATGTATCCTTCTAGTACTTTTGGTGCCTAAAAAGGATGGTTCACAATGCATTTTTGTTGATTGCAATGCAATTAATAAAATCACTATAAAGTATAGACATCATATCCCTAAACTTGATATGTCAGATGAATTGTATGGGGTTGTTTACTTTACTAAAATTGATTTAATGAGTGGATATTATCATATTAGATAAAACCAGAAGATAAATAGAAAACTACTTTCAAAACTAAGTATGGTATGTATGAATGATTGGTGATACCTTTTAGTTTATTTAATGAACCTAGTACATTTATAAGGCTTATGAATACCTTTTGGTTTATTTAATGAACCTAGTACATTTTTAAGGCTTATGAACCATATTTTGCATGCTTACATAGGGAAGTTTGTAGTTGTATACTTTGATGACATACTCATTTATAGCAAGTCTTTAGAGGATCATATTGAGCATATTAAACTAGTTTTGCAAACTCTAAGGACTAAAAGTAGTATGCTTATTTTAAAAAATGCACTTTTTGTATAAATAGACTTGTTTTCTTGAGTTTTTTTATGAGTGCATCAGGCATTGAAGTTGATGACGAGAAAGTCAAGGCCATAAAGGATTAGCCACACATAAATCCTTATCTGATATGAGGAGTTTCCATAGCTTGGCAAGTTTTTATAAGCAATTTATGTAAGATTTCTCTACAATTATAGGCACCACTTACAAAGATAATAAAGAAGGAAGTTAGGTTTAAATAAGGGGAAGCACAAGAGCATGCATTTGACACCTTAAAAGGGAAGTTGACTTTAACTCCTATTTTATCTTTACTTGACTTTAATAAAACTTTAAAATTGAGTATGATGCTTTTAATGTAGGAATTAAGGTGATTTTAATGTAGGAAAAGAAGTTGATTGCTTACTTTAGTGAGAAATTGTATGGAGCTTAATTAAATTATTCAACCTATGGTAAAGAGTTGTATGCCTTGGTGAGAGCTATGGATGTATGGCAACACTACCTTCTTCCTAAGGAGTTTGTCATCTGTACTGATCATGAGTCCCTTAAGTATTTGAAAGGGTAAGGTAAGCTTAACAAGCAACATGGTAAGTGGGTTGAACTCATTAAGCAATTCCCTTATATGATTAAATACAAGCATAAAATAGATAATATTATTGCTAATGCATGTTAAGAAGGTATGCTTTAATTTCTACTCTAAGTTCAAAGTTGCTTGGATTTGAGCATGTTAAAGACTTATACATTGATGATTCTGATTTTGGCAATGTTTATGCAATTCATCTCCTTTTGATGTGACTTCAAATTTGAGGATAAATCTTTCCAAGGAAAGGGGGAAAAATATGGATCCACCATCAAGTACACTTAAAGTTTGAGGGAGCACAAAGGGTAAGAGTTAATATCCATTGGTCCTTTCAAATGGTCCAATCACTAGGCATGTGCAAACAAGTACAAGGCAATAATGAACTTATTCATTCAAGAACAAATTACATAAGAGTTTCAAGATTAAAACATCAGCAAATATTGTTTAGAGCTTGAAGGAACAGCTTAAGGTCATTACCTTGCTTAAGGCATGTATTAATGAAGGGGTTACCTAGATATGTCTGTTGGGTTTTTATGTTTAAAGCTTTAGTTGTAACGTAACTCATTTATGTAAGCCTCTTGTGTGTAAGGCGTGTGGGCTCTAAGTTTAGGCCCATTCATCTAGTTCTTGGATTTATTATTAATTAGTTAATATGACTTTTATGTAGTTCTAATGGGATTTAGATCGGTCTAGTCAAATCTATTCAAGTCCTTATTAGGTTAGGATCAACTTGGATTTATCAAATCCATTAGGGATTAAATTTAGCTAGTTAGTATAAAACCTTTCTTTTTAACCTTTGCAAAGGATAGCTTTTAATAAAAAAAAAATAGAATTAAGCGTGTCCTTGATTGAAAATAGGGTAAAGATTTGCTTTCTTCTAACTGTATTAAGATTCAAAGTAAACTTATCAATCTAATTATGGTATTTATTTTATTTTAATAACCTGATTATTTGTGTTTCCATACCTTGTTGAGTGGCGGTTCAATAAGGTGGGAATGTAGTTTTATCATTGGAGTTATAACTTGTCATGCATATGAGTTCGTGGTTACTTAACCATTGGGTTCCGCATCAACATGCTTACTTAGCATGTTTTTTAAACTACAATTACTTATGTAACATATTTTAAGATTTTGTTGGTTATGACTTTTGGTTTAGATTTTTAGTTCATTAATCCTTAATATCCCTCGTATGATTTTGTTACTTTTATGCCTTTTCATATTTCATCCTTTAATTTTCCCAAGAATTTTCATTTTCTATAATCAATGTTATGAATTAATTAAATATTAAATTGTAATATTTGATATTCCTCTTATATTTCTTTTTCATTCATCCTTTATATCATCTTATGATTAAGATTGATTGACCTTTAACATTTTTTACATATTTTTATTTGACATGTAATTTTTTATTTTTAAAGAATTAAATACATGAAAAAATTATTGATAATAGTTATGCATTTTCTTGACATCTAATTATATATATATCAATTCATATTTTTAACATCTGATAATTATCATATCATTTAAAAGTCACTTATGAATTTATATTTATAGAAATGAGTGTCACTAAAAGCCATCAAAATTTAATTATTAATTTTATGATAAATTAATCTTTTAAATTTTTTATATATTTATGCTATGCCTATATATATGGTAAATGATTCACTTTGTTACTTGATAACTCACTTTATTATATTTTATTTATTGTTTCATGATCCATTTTATTTATATTTATATTTGACATTATTTTCTATTTGAAACAATCAAGTGATGAAATACAAACCAAACTTAATTGAGAGATGTTTACTTTTTATCAAGAATTTAAAAGTTGAAGTCATTATCAACTATCATCAAATAAACTAAAGATCATATTTGTATGTTCGACTATTATTTGCAACTTAAAGAAAAGCATTGAAAATTAGAAAAATGGATTTCAATTTATTACCTTTAATTTAGTAGATACTTGCATAAGTAACAATAGAATATTGTCAAATATGTTTATAGTTATATTTTTTTATATTTTCATTTGTTAGCATTTATATATTTTTGTTTTAATATAGATATTATTGATTATATAACAAAAATTCATCAATTGAAATTTGTTGAAATGAGGAAGTGAAGAAAAGATACTTAAATATAATTTCTTTAATTTCTTATTTATAAATTTCAATAATTTTTTCATTAGTATTAATTTTTTATCATTTATCTTATGATTAATTATATTTTCTTGATATATATGTTATTATTAAAGAATTTCATTATAAAATAAATATATGTTATTTTTATAGTTTATTATG
The DNA here is from genome assembly GCA_948192965.1 of Dalechampia spathulata. NCBI lineage: Eukaryota > Viridiplantae > Streptophyta > Magnoliopsida > Malpighiales > Euphorbiaceae > Dalechampia > Dalechampia spathulata. The sequence continues at coordinate 16,543 of CANYBF011515309.1, read as the reverse complement.
CAGATAAAAGAGAAAAATATAAATTAGAAAGAGTTCATTAATCTTTAACATTTTAAAATGTTTATTATTACTTATTACTTGATTGTAACATTTTTAATTTCTTAATTATTTAAATTTTTAAATAATTTTTCATTACTAGCAATAAGACTTAAGAAAATTTATAAAGTGCAATAAGAAATAACGATGAAGGTTTTTGAAATAATGATTAACTCATTTGATATTTAATCCAAAATTAAAACTTATTAAAAGTAAAGTCTTTTTATCTTCTTAATTAAATATATGATTAGTTATATTAAAAGTAAATTTTTTTTATTTTCTTAATAATTATTCTAAAATAAAATACATTAATATAAAAATTAATATAAAATTATGACTAATTTTTATTAATTGATCATTGAAATTTTTTTCATAATCATGTTATTATATATATATATATATATATATATATATATATATATATATATACATATTTTTTGCATTTCAACCTTAAAGTATATTAAAGTATTAGAGTATTAGAATCATAATTGTTATTACATATTTGAATATAAAAAATAATTTTGAATTAATTAATTTAGATATAATTATAAAAAAAATGAAATCTAAAAAATTTCTTTAAAAATCTAACAATATATTTTTTAAAAATTTGCATACAATGCAGAGTCTTTCCCTAGTTAGTAGTAAAACTAAACCTTCACCACCCCAAATATATGTACCAATCTTTTAAATTTTAAAAAAGATGAGGAATTTGTAATGTGTTTGAAAAGTAATACATCAAAGGAATACGATGATAAGTGTCTAAAGATATGGATTTCTTTTTTTTTTTTCTTGATCTCTAATTACTGGCTTTTGAAATTCAATTATTATTTTAATTTCAGTTGAAAAGCACTCATAATTACCATGAGTGAAATGAAGATAAAAAAAGAGTAAACCGACCAAAACAAAAAGGATGGAATGAATGATATTGTACGGCCCTTAATTTTGGCTTCTTGAGTTTTTTCCCACTCTTTTGGGTGCATTTGAAATGTGAAAAAGGGTGATTTAAGCAAGCATTTACTGCCATAGTGACTTTAAGCAAGAAATAGAATCATTGAAGGGCTTAATTAATATAAAAGAGGAAGACTCTAGGCTTATTTTTTCTTTTTCAGTGGACGGTCAATGAAGGCTTTGACAAATGAACAGCCAACCCACTTCTTGAAATTTGGTTGAGTGGTGAGAAGCCAAGTTTGAGGTGTTTGATGATTTGGCACCGTCTTTAGTAGACTTTATTTTTCTTGTGGTGGCAATTAAAAATAGGCATCGCATTAATGACTTTCAACTATTATTATTTATCAAGAAAGGCTTCTTGGATCAGGCACAAAGATTAACACCTCCTTTTGGATCAATATTCAACTCCTCTTGGATCATTCAACCACTTCAATTTTTTCGCTCCAACTAAACAGTTTTTCTTTTTGGTTCACTTCAACTAACACCTTGCTTGTTCTTTTGCTCCTCTCTTCACTCTCTTCGCTGTCTCCTATAACATGAACGTAAAAAATATCTTATTATAATTTTTCTCGGTTTGTAAATTATGACTTGAATAATTAATGCTAGATTTTTGCAAGTTCTTTCCGGTACAAATTAAGCAATCTTTTGAAATTATATTGTAATGCATGATCTGAATTATTAATATACAGATGGTGATGTTATTCTTTTCAAGTAGTTTGCAAGTTATAAGAGAAGATCATGAATTACCTATCGGTTCTCTATCACTATAAAACTCTGCATGGAATAGGTCTTTATTGATCGAGTTTTTTTTTTTTATGAGAAAGCTTTATATACTAAAATTAAGCAGATCAAATATTTCTAACATTTTTTACATAATAAAAATGTTTCTAACCACTTGGAATGGTTATGGCATCATGGGAAGTTCTCTTGCCAGACCGATAGCTTGAAGAAAATCATTACAAGCAATAATAGGGAACATAGTTCCTTATGTTGGTCTATCTGTTGGTTTTATTTTCCTTGAAGGTGCAACAACCATGGATGCTGCTCCACTCATAATCATATAACATTGCTTGCTGTCTTCATGGATGTAAGCATGTGGGTTTCTGGTCCTTGCTTATATTTGATTGCTAAATCATAAAGAAACAGAATCCTTTTGCAGTTAGGATCTCACAGTTTGATATAATGCTAAGGAGTTTATATGATATATCCTACACCAGCATAGGAATAGAGGACAGTAAATATTCTAGATTGTTCTGGAAAATCATTACAGGGGGGAAAAATATCCCCGTCTGTCATCCAGTTAACCGAACAGTAGCCCTCTATAATTAAGCACATTTCCATTTTATACATATTCATGTTATTCAATAATGAACAGTTATAAATATCCTGACGATGCTAACGAAGAAGATCGAGCTGGGGCTCTGTTTCTCCAAGCTTGGTTTGACTGCCAGAGCTGAAATCATCAGGTTAAGCATCAGCCCAGTAATTTGGACCCTTTTTTCCTTCGATAAATAAACATATCTTCCAGGAATTATGGCAGTACCTTTGGCCTGACTAGGTTCATGAGCTACTGAATGGTTCATCTAATAATTGCAAACACTCATATGGGTTGGCATAAAAATAATCTTCTTCCTTTGGTTTATCTGGTATAACAATTCGAGCTTTTGGAGTCCCCATCCGATTTGCATGAGTTTCCTTCACAGTAGTAGAGAACTCATCCCAGCTTAACGATCCCCCGTTGTATTGATCTATTAGATTGACTAGAAGCTTTCTGTCCAAAGATATTGTCTTTTTGAATCCTAAGAACCTAATAGTGTCATTGAAACACACAAAAAAAAGAAAATGCTCTCAGCTTAAAATTTTATTTCCTTGTAAGAATTTAATAACAAAGAAAACAATTAGAAGTTAATGCATGAGAAAAATAGCAGCAATATGATGCATGACCTGCGATGGCCTTCGATGACTTTAGCCATATTGCCATCATATGTAGGAACGAAAATGTCACCCTCCAGGGAGACGAGATAATCCAATGCAGCCATTTGAGATGAGTGGTTCTGGAAAATTTTCAAAGCTGATGATTCCAGCAGAGTTTCTTTCCTGACCTGCTTTCATATCAAGGCCAAATATTTTAAATCGTTTCGACATGCAAATGTTAAAAAGGGTTTGTTCTGTTTTTTGTTCTACTCACCACATTGGGAAAAGCTGCTACCAGAGCCTTCATTCTTCTTTGTCCACCATATATCTCTCCAGAAGCAATATATATTTGGACATTGTGATCAATTCCCAGTGCACTTAATACAAGAGTAGTTTCCTCAGGTGTCGAAGGACACAAACCTTCTTTTCTCTTCATTTCAGAATTTATAACCTTTTCTTTCCACCATGGATAAGCATATCTAACAATGTAAAACAAGCTGCTGTTAGTAATGAATGTAAAACAAGCTGCTGTTAGTAATGAATCTACTTCTTTTAATCAAAATAGCAGAGAAAATATTACCTCATTTCTGTTAGTTCCTCAACTTCCTCGTTGTTGCAGCCTTGAGTACAACCTGAGAAAGCCAACATATCCATTTCATATCTTAGATGAAGGACTAAGAAGGGGCCTTTCTCTCTTAAAATCCTGACAACACTTCGGCCCAATTCTTCTATCTGTGATGTAAATCTCAGCGCATTAAAATTTACACGGCATCGCAACTTTTGCATATGAAGAGGTATTCCATTATTAGCAAGACGAGTGTCAGTTTTGTTCAAATGTACAATTTTATACTTCTGCACTAGAGGTAGAATCTGTTGGCAAACACTTCAAAAAATTAGTCGCATTAGTCTAAAAATCCTCACTTGGTAAAGGAAAACGATATTGGTTGTATGATAATCCTCGGGAACTACCTGATGGAGGTAATACGATAAGTTAGACCAACTAATTGGTGGCAACGAGTAGACCATTCCCAATTCATTTCGTCTCTTGATCCTAGGAGGTAACTCTTTCAATATACGAATCTCATCTCTCAAGGAATTGATGAAATGATCAATATCAAATATGTCCTGGAATTCACTGCCTCGTAACCAAATTCAGCAAACAAGTTTGAGGACATTGTTGAATTGAACTTATGATATAATGGTGTAAGAATTTGATAATGCTGATGAGAAACACTAGCATACCTGGGATCATTCCAGAAAGAGGTTTTATCCAACTCTGGGACGACAAGGGTTACATTTAGATATCTTGCAATAGCAACCATGTCACATATCTGCATGGCATAAATCCAGAAGTAAAAGTCCATCACAGCAAATAAAGAAAGAGCAAAGTCCATCACAGCAAATAAAGAAAGAGCTATCAGAAAGAATCAAAGCAATTTTATGTCACTGATGCTGGCTACGCTTAAACTAGTGATAAACTCACTGCTGCTCGCATTTGATTGAGTCCTCCATTGCAGGAAACTATGAGATAACCATTATTTTTATAAGCCCCTGCAAACATGGAAGACCAAATTAAGAACCGAAAAACAAACCATCATTAATCTCAAATTAAATAACCTGTCTCAGATTGAAGTAAATTGACAATGAACTCACTCTCGGGAGGAAGAAGAATTTTAGCAGGATGAGAAGATAACTCAACATGAAGAGGATGATTAAAACAAGAAGGCCAACCCTTCAACAATCTTGGACCCCAAATCTCTCCTAATGCCATTAAATGAACAACACAAATCCATAGCAATGCTGTTGTAATTGCCCTTAAAATCCATAGCTTCATTGGAGACCTTGAACAAACCATTGAATTCTTCAACTTCTCTAGTTTCCCATCTCCCAAAAGCCTCACCTTCACTTCCCACACTTTAACACAGTTGTTTTGCTTACACATTTTTAACATTCCCACTTCTCTTTCTCACACTTTCTTTTGCCTCCAATTCACCAAACCCACTTGAAAACTTGATCTGTTGCACCAAATCTGCAGTGAAGCTTATTAAAAGGAAGAAATTGTAACAATTCTATCAGTATTACAGACAATCAGATTTTTTAAAGCTGATTAAAATAACCAAAAATGGACCCTTTATAATATAAAATCATTTTCTTGATTATGTAAAAGTTCAGTAAATAAAATAATCAAGCAATTATTATACACCTGCAACTAGCTAGTTTATATTTTACTACTTTAATCTTTTAATAGGAAAAACACCTAATCTTGTCATTTACGAAAGCAAGCAAAACCCAGAAATTGTATGCAAGAATTTCAGAAGCCAGCTAGCCCCCAAGGACAAATAAATAAAGAAGCTCACCTTGCTTGTTTGAAGAAAATACAGAAGAAATGTAATTTTAAGCAAAGAAAGAAGGAAATGGATTAATAGCTGAAAGCTATCCCACGAGATTTTGGCGGGAGGTTGCCTGAAAATTTGTCGGAAAATTACAGGGAGAGAAAAAAGGAAAGAGCCAACATTTAAATAACGAACGATGTGAAAGTTGGCCACTAATTAAGGCGTGAGTGCTGTCTGCATTATCTTTTCACTGCCATGTAAATACATCAAATCAGTGTTTTCTTTCAACTTTCAATCCTCCTGGTTAAGATAAGTTTATTTATATGATGCCCATTTACTTTTAGATAGCTGTGATAAAGGTGTAATTTCATATACAATTATTTAAATAAAATGATAAATCAAGTTAACTTCGGCAAGATCGAAGAAGAAAAAAGAAACATCTTTATTCTTGGTACCAAAAGGTGATACCTCATCTCATTGTGAAGGAGGTAAATCACGGTATCCAGCGGCCTCCTAGATGGGAGATCTGTGATCTTGATGCCCATAAGTAACCCACCCATAGGGTGTAACTCCCACATTGCGGCTACCAAGACTCGAACTTTCGATTCTTAGTAACAATTCTATCACCCGAGTACCAACTGAGCTACACCCGTGCGGGTAGAAACATTTTTATTCTTGAATGAAATCATGGGAGACATGAAAAAAAAAAAGAATAAACATTTTCTTCCATATTATAAATGATTGATTTACATTCGATACATGAATTATACATGAAACTCCAATTTTAAGATTAACTTTCTCAAAACATTGCTAAAAGAAAAGGTCATGAAATATGTTTTCCAATTATTAGAAGTAAGAATAAATTTATCATGAAAAAATGGATTTATATGGAGTATATTTTGCCAATAAAAAAACATAAAATCCTTCTTAATTTTTAATGAGAGAAATTTTGCTTGTGTTACCTTTATTACTAAAATAAATTTAATAGTATGTACAAATCTCTTTATTAAAAGAGTATCACATTTTATTTCCCTGTTAAAGATGTAATTTTTCATTAGATTTTTATTTAAAAATGAAATTTCTCCTCGTTATATGGTCATAACTTTTTTTTTAAAAGATCACTATTTTTAATTATTCTAATCTCATCCTTCTACTGCTCTAACTTTAATAATGAAGTTACTATATATATATATACACACACACACATATATATATATATATATATATATACACATATATATATGTGATTTTTCAATTTTTTAAACTATGTTTTATAATCATTTTGTCCAATTTTTTTTATATCTTTTACATTACTTTCATTGCATTTATATAACATTCATTTAATTGCATTTCATCTTCATTATGTTTTATATTTTACTTTGTTTCTGTATGATTTCATCACTTTTTATTATCATTTTTTATCATTTATCTTTTACATGTTTTAATAACCTATGTTTCCTAATGAATTTCCTTCATTATATGATGATTTATGGTATATTCGAGTAGGGAAGAATTCCACTCAACCTAAGCGTCAAGTTGCCTCTTTAAGTTCATTCAAAGTCATTCACTCAACTAGAGTATCATCCTTATTGGGATCAAGTATATCTTTATCTCAGTGAGGTTTTTTTCCAACCTTTTACTCAACTTGAGTATCGGCTTTACTCGAGTCGAGTGTGATTAATTTGCATATTGAATTTTTCATTTTTAGAGTTATTTTTACACCATTAGATCATATTTTTTCATAATTGTGATTCTTTTTTATTGGAGGTATATATATATATATATATATTCTTTTCTTACTTTGAAAAGGGGAACTTGGATGGAAAATACTTTTTTTTTAAGGAAAAATTTTGAATTTTTCAAATTAGATTAGAATAGATAAAATCCCATTTTTCTTTACTCTATATTAGCATTAAATCAATCACCATTTTCTTAATTAACCCATATTTCTCATAGATCATTTATTCTTTTCATCTTTATTAGTGAGTTAAGAATGAGAGCACTTGAATCTTGAAACTTTGAAGAAGTAGATCAATAAACTCAACTTAAAAAGTAGCTAAATATTTTATTTTCTTTATTTATCTTCAATGACTGTAAAACTCTGTTATTTTATTTTATTTTTGGTTGTTTTAGAACTTATGACTTATGAGTAGTTTATTATGGGTTGAAGTGATTATTGTCTGAGATTTGGATTTGCACTTAATGTTATTTTTATTAATCTAGTTCTTCTTATATCTCTTCTTATCTTGATCTTAATGTTTGAGTGTTTTCAATGAGTGTAACCAACTCATTTATTAGTATGATTATCTTTACAAGAATAAGAAGTTAGCTCATTTCAAAAAAAAGAAAGGTTCTCCAAACCATGGAAGAAGATGCAATTCAAGTATAAAAAGTTTCAATATTTCAAATAACAGTCTTTTTTAAAGAAAGCAGAATTGGATAAATGTTTTATATATCAAAAGAGAGGACACTCACCAAACATTACCCCAAGAACCCATAAAGGGAAATTAAACTTCTTTAACAGATTTAACCATTTGTTTCTATCTCTCTTGATGAACATCTCAAATCTTTATTCTTAGAACAAGAAGAACCTATTGAACAAACAATGTTTGCTCTTCTTATGGATGATAACTCTTCAAACTCAAAGTTAGATGATTCCTAAAATGCTAATGACCATCTTCTTATCTTCATAATTAAACCATTAGAAAATTATATTTCTCCTCCAAATTCACATTCTACATAAGATATTTTAGAAGAATCTCTTAATTATATTGTTTGAGGTATAACTCACTATCTTCCTCATCTTGACCCTTTTATCCTTCTTCAAAATGATCTTCTTCTAACTCCACTAAAAATCCTACCAAATTCTTCCCTCTCATTTTTAGAGACTAATCAGTGTTATTTCTTTTCTTGATACCAGGCTCATAAAACTATGGTGAATCTCACTATCCTCTCAACTTCTTCCTATATGAAATATCACTATTATTTCAAGGTGGAAAAATTTTCCATAAATCTCTTATCACCATAGAGAAAATTAGAATTCAAAATTTCCCTAATTGTATGATTTGCACATTTATGATTATAACTACTCTTCCTGATAAAGATCTTCTCATCAAGTTTGATATTTACTATCAAGCAAAAACTATAGATTCTTCCTAAAGGTCTAAAGTTTAAAAGACAATTTAAGCTTTATACTTAGATTCAAGAGCTCTATACCATCTTTGAAGCAAGAGAACAATTTGAATCCTTCAAAGGATTATTCATTGTATTTTATGTAGATTCTCATGCTCAATTCCATCATCCTTCTCCATTATGGCAAAATAAGAAATTCTTTGTTTTACTTTCATTTAAGCTCAATGAAGATGTAAATCCATGTAAATTCCTTAGATAAAATATATTTCTTCCTTCAATTTATTTTTAGGGTATAATAATAAATATATGGTTTATTGGTATAAAAAAATAATATCAAATTTTTAATTATAGTTTTGATTAAAATTTAAAAATTTATAAAAAAATATCATAATTTTGAAATTTGTTTACAATAATAATTGATTGCATATTAGATCAAAATTAAATAAATATGACAAAATGACAAGCATCTTTTTAATAATTTTTCAAAATCCATGCCAACAAAAAGTTATTATTAAAAACATCCAAAATTTTCTAAATTTTTTAATTTTAAATAGAATTTTTATTTTGCCAAAAATATCCAACTTCTTACTTTAGTTCAATTGTGTGTGTGTCTATATATATATATATATATATATATATTTTAATTTTAATTTTTGTTCTTACTATTCAAACTATTTATCACACTTGAGCTTATATGACATGCTTCCATAAAGCAATAAGATTTTTTTTTTGCATGACAATTCGAACTCAATAGGGTTGATTCTATTAAGCAAATGATCATTTATCATGTCTACCTTTAAATTCATGACAATGTTATTGCATAGCAATATTCATACATACAAGGAGTATGTCTGCCACCATAAAATAGACTCATGATGAGTATTTTGTGATAACTAATCAATTTGAAATCATTATACTCTTCTACCTATGTTTATGAAAATATAAACATTGAGTACAAAATGTAATGGTAGTTAGTTTAGAATAAGTGGTGATAATGAGTCAAAGTATCATATATGTGCTAAAATAGATTTCCAAAATTCATATATTTTTATCCTAAGTATGACAATCATGCAATTTAATGTGTGTGTGTGTATATAATGATATAACCATATAGACCATCCTATCATACACACTCTCATAACATCCTTTGTGTGTTTGCATTTTATGCATGCATTATGATGAAGGAATGATGAAAGTATGAAATGCATGGTAATATTATGATTATGAATACCTTGAATTAAGATGTAGAATGTGACGTCTTGGCATGCTAGACATGTTATCGTAGGTGAATGCACATGATAAAATGCATAAGAGGAAGTGGTGGTGAAGTTAGAATTAAGTAAATATTCAATATGAATTTAGGACATAAATGTCATCTTATAAAAAAAAGAGGGGTAATTATGGAAACTAAAAATATATATGTATGTGCATACTCATGTGCATGTGTGCATGTATGACATGTATGATATGTATGACCATGGTATGGAATTAGGTAGAAAGTAATTAATTAAAGGGGTAAGAATCCAATTTAATTAAGGAACTAACTATATGTTGACAAGTGTCAACATATGATTGGCTCCTTCTTTAAAAATAATAAAATGAATCATAAATAGGAAATAAAGAGAAGGGAAAAGGGATTTACCATTCCAAAACTCTGAAAAAATTTGAAGGCTTCTTCTCCTCCTCCTTCTTGCATTGTTTAGCTTAAAGAAAATCATAAATCTAAGGTACTTTTTCATGGAAATTCTATATTTAAGGGTTTTTCAAGCTTGTTCTCTTCATATGTTGATTAATGTATGAAGCATGTAGGGTTTTCTGCTGGCATGAAGAATTTGAAATAAATGAAGGAAAAATAATGAATTTGATGAGATATGTTCATAAGCATGTTATCTTGGTGCAACCAAAATGAAGTTATGTATGTATATGAGTTTTCATACAAACTCTAGCTTGTATATGATGTAATTAACTCTTAATTTATTGTGCTATGTGTGAATGATGAATATGGGGTGATGAAATGTGCTAAAAGATATGAAAAGGGTGAAGGAAAGTGGAAGAAGAGTAGTGATTGCAAATGGGATGTTTGCTACCTTATTTTGGAAGCATGACTTCCTCGTAGTATAAGAGTCAAAAATTATGTTTTGGCTTGATTTTTATGGATTACATGCTTAAATTATGTGTTGGGATATTGATTGTGTAATTTGAGTGCAAATGGAAGTGAATTAGAATGTCAAACTTGCATTAGAAATGAAATAGTATAAAGAAGAAAATGTTTAAAAAGTTGCTACCCAAAATTATCATTTTTGTATTTGGCCTCTAAAAATTGGTATGAATGAATAACTTATAAGAATGCATGAATGTAAGATAGAATAAGGTGTTAAAATGAAGACATTGGCATTTGGTCACATGAAAAATGAAATAGAACCTTAAGTATACAAACCTGGATTTTGCCTTGGTAGAAATTTTGACCAGGATTAAAAATGACTTTTGGAGGCCTTAACATTGTCTAAAAATTTTATGTAAATACTCAAATTAAAGCTTATTGAGTCTAGTGTCCTATAGTACCTAGCTCATTCAAAACAAAAATTTATAAGGTAATTAAAAAGGGGATGCCATCCTTAGGGGTCCTTGACAAGAAAACCAAAATGAAAGGTTTTGTAAAGTGTATTTGCATACTATGTTTTCCTATGGTTTAGGGCTTTGTTTGTATGGTTTGTTACCTTGATTTATGCATAGATTGAAGACCTGTATGTAACCATCCTTCATGATTCATAATGAGTTCTATAATTCCATTAAAAGGATGAAGCAAAGTAAGGTAGAAGTAAAGGGAAAAGTAAAGGGAAAAATGACCAAATGAATAGTACCATATACGCCATGTAATAAAGTAAAAGGGTAACTAATAATACTTGAATACAAATTTTGCATGTATTAAGGACTAGTAACCTATACTTGGCCAAAATGACTATATGATCACTATTATTATTGTGTGATATATAATGGAATGGATTCATGTTTACTTATTCTTCATGAATCAATGTGATGCTATAATGAACGTTATGAATGGATTGAAATGTTTTAAGGTAATATAATACTTGAATGAAATGAATGACTTTACTAAAAGGGATGTGAAATGGAAATAATATAGGTATGGCCGAAGAGACACTACTACTCCTCGAGCATACAATAGGGGTATTGGTTTATTAAAACATGATTAGCAGCGGAAGATATAATTTAAAACTTTTTAAATTCATGTTTTACAATGGATCTTACAATTCTATACATAGAAAACATCACATACAGAGAAGATTATATAGATATAAGGAGATTGAAAAACTTACTGTTAAGTTGATCTCCTTCTTTTTTTTACCTTCTAAAAAGTTGTAGTGGACTTTTTAATCCCCAAAGATAGAGGATCCCTAAACTATCCACATAAGTTAAGAAAATGATCAATAATCAAATTACTAGTTTTGTTTACAGACTAGTAAAACAAAACGTAAAGAGAATGGATGAAGAATGGTGATTAAATTCAGTTTTCTCTTTGATGTTCTATCAAAACCAAATTGTTTTTCTTGTTCTTGAGCTTTGAATTTTTGGAAAGAAGAAGGAGGAAGGAGGTAGCCAAAATTTTGCTTCTGTCTCTCTTTTGTTTTCACCAAAACATCATATGTAACCCTAATTAGGTTTAGAGTTATAATAAGTCAAGTCATGTGCATGTCACATGCTTTTGGCATGTGACTAACTTAAATTTCCTTCCAAAAGCACATGTGAATCATGTGCACTTCCACTTAATTCATCATACATGAATAAGTCATATGATAATCACATTTTGACTATTAACTCAATCAATTCTGTCAAAATCTTATATATACAATGCATGTAGAACATGTCATCTTAAATCACTTGTATCTTGAGTTCTACTCATCAGATTTTAGTGATCTTAGTATTGAATCGAAGCTATTTTCATGATATTTCTAATAAATATGTAAAATCCTAGTTATATAATAACCATAAAAATTATTTTACCAATATCCATTCATGATTATCATTTCCTTACTTTTAATGTGCGACCTTTTGGGTTCTTGACATGTTGGCAACATATGAATATATTATTAAACTTTATTTAATAACATCATATGTAAATCATGAGCAGTGACTAGTCACACATCATGACTAACCAAATGCTAGGAGGTCATTAGTTTGACTACAACCCTTCGACATCAGATTCCATGCAATAAACTCCTTTCACCATCCTTTATCTCATTTAGGTTTGAGTATGGATTAATGTCAACTCAATGCATGATCAAGTGTGTTAGATCATGCCTTAAATTTGATGTTTCAAGTACCATAATCTTTATTCCTGAAATGCCCTTATGAAACTCATTCATTAATAGGCATTCTACTCTTGCCAGAGATTCCTGAATGAAGAATATTGCATGAATCAATGAGATAAACCCCTACAGTTGATCTAGAGTAGTGAATCCTTTATTGATAAACCAATACCTTCAACTACTTCACACTATATCTAACCTCCAAGTTATGAACACCTCCTATGGAGGAATAAAACATAAGAGTCAAAACATACTGATCCATAATTAAGATAACCTTGTTATCTCAAGTCTTAAGGATACTTGTACTACTGATATGAGTGAGATATACTTCATAGACATAGATCAATCATCTATATGAAATCTCACCAGCAAGGCCTCCAGTGAGACCGCCTCCAACTGCTCATCCACATGTTCACTTTAGACAACTTTTATCATGATGAATGAGAATCATCCCTAAAAGAAGTGTAACATGTGCTGATCTTAACCACATCAATAATATCCATTCTTATTAATACATTGATCAGGGATAATTTAAATATTAAACATTTACATACAATAAGAATCTCATTTCATAAACTTCTTTATGAATTCCTTTATACTATTCCAATATCTTGGAATTCATTATTTAGTTAATAACTTATTGAGTAAACTGAATAATGAATGATGCCTTCTATTAATAAATGGTTCAATATCAAATTACAATGAAATATGATGCTCTAGAGCATACACTAATATACTCTGACTTGCACTAGAGCCAATCATAATAAACTTTAATCACATAGAACATGATTATCATGCTTGCTCTATGTCAATGCCTTAGTGAGAGGGTCCGTCATGTTTTGCTCTGTGGGAACTCTATTAACCTCTACTTCTCCTCTACCAATGATCTCTCTAATCAAATGGTATCTCTTGAGTGCATGTTTACTCTTCTGGTGAGACCTAGGCTCTTTCGTTTGGGTTATTGTTCCATTATTATCATATAATAGAGGAATAGCTTTTGTGCTACATGGAACCACACCAAGTTCATGAATGAACTTTTTTATCCACATGGCCTCCTTTGCTGCGTCAGATGCAGCTATGTACTCTGCGTCCGTCATAGAATCTGCTATGGTCCCTTGTTTAGAACTCTTCCAAACAACTGCACCACTATTCATCATGAACACATAACCTGATTGAGATTTGATCATTTTTATCAAATTAGAAACTGGCATCTGTATACCCAGTTAATTGCAAATCCCCTTCTCCATATATTAAGAACATATCCTTAGTTCTTCTTAAGTACTTAAGGATATTCTTCACAGCCGACCAATATTCATCTCCATAATTAGATTGGAACCTGCTTGTGACACTTAAGGAGAATGCCACATCTGGTTTTATACATAACATAGCATACATGATGGATCCAATTGCCGATGCATTTAGAATGCTAGTCATGTGATCTTTCTCATCTTGTGTCTTAGGAGACCATGCTTTAGAAGGATATTTCCCATGTACCATGGGTATATTACCCTTCTTTGAAAGATCCATGTTAAACCTCTTTAACACCTTGTCTATGTAAGTAGACTGTGATAGACCAATAAGCCTTCTTGATCTATCTCTATAGCTCCTTATACCTAAAATATAAACGACTTCTCCAAGGTCTTTCAGGGAGAATTGTTTGGATAACCAAACTTTAACACTTTGCAAAAACAAGACATCATGTACTATGAGTAATATGTCATCTACATATAACACAAGGAAAGCAATTGCACTCCCACTAGTCTTCTTGTAAACATAAGGTTCATTAATGTTTTGAATGAAGCCAAATTCCTTAACTGCTTCATCAAAACGTATGTTCCAGCTCCTTAATGCTTGCTTTAATCCATAAATGGATCTTTGAAGTTTACATACCTTATTGCTATCATTGGATATAAAACCATCAAGTTGTGTCATATACACTTTCTCAAGTAGATTTCCATTAAGGAAAGCTATTTTCATATCCATTTACCATATTTCATAATCAAAATGAGTAGCAATAACTAGTAAGATTCTTATGGATTTAAACAGAGCTACTGGTGAGAAAGTTTCATCATAATCAATTCCTTATTTTTGACGACAACCCTTTGCCACCAAGCAAGATTTATAGGTAACCACATTACCATCCATGTCTGTCTTCTTTTTAAAGACCCACTTGCACCCAATGGGTTTTATCCCCTCAGGTGGATCAACCAAAGTCTACACATGGTTCTTTGATATGGAATCCATTTCAGACTTCATGGCCTTTAACCATAATTCACATTCTAAACTTTTTAGAACTTCATCATAATCTGTGGGCTCATCATTCTCAACTAATAAGACTTCCTCATTCTCATGAACAAGGAATCCATACCTTTCTGGCATAGTTCTTATGCTAGTTGAGTGTTTGGGAGCTTGTGTTTCCATAAGTTCTGACTCTACATCAGTAGGATCAATCGATTGATCTACTTCATCTTGTTATGATTGAACTTCATCAAGATCAATCTTATTCCCACTGTCTCCTTTTAAAAGAAATTCTTTCTCTAAGAAAACAACATGCTTTGAAATAATCACTTTTTATTCCAAAGGAAGATAGAAGTAATATCCTATGGTTTCTCTAGAATATCCCACAAAATAGCATTTGTCAAACTTTACCTCAAGCTTATCTGACATTATCCTTTTAACATAAGAAGGACAACTCCATACCTTTAAATAAGATAAGATGGGTTTCTTGTTATACTATATTTCATATGGAGTAACATCAACCGATTTAGATGAAACTCTATTCAAAATATGAACAGCAGTCTCTAATGCATAACCACAAAATGATATGGGTAATTCTGCAAGGCTCATCATGGATTGAACCATATCTAATAAAGTTTGATTTCTTCTTTCAGATACACTGTTATGTTGAGGAGTATAAGGAGGTATCCATTAAGATAAAATCCCATTATCTCTAAGATGTTCAAGAAACTCTTGGCTAAGGTATTCACCACCTCGATTAGAATGAAGTGTTTTGATAGTCTTGCCAAGTTGTTTCTCTACTTCATTTCTGAATTCTTTAAACTTCTCAAAAGCTTCAGATTTGTGCTTCATTAAGTACAAACATCCATATCTGGAATAGTTATCTATGAATGTAATGAAGCAGCTATATCCACCTCTAGCATGTATGGACATAGGACCACATACATCTTCTAGTACCTCTTTGGCTCTTTCACTTTTTCCTTTAAAAGATGATTTTTTCATCTTACCTACTAAACAAGATTCACATGTTTTATATGATTCAAAATCAAATGAGCATAAATTGCCTAGTTTGTGCAACTTAGACATACGAGTGTTTTTTATATGCCCTAGATGACAGTGCCATAGAAAAAGTGGATTAAGAGTATCAACTTTGATTCTCTTAGTTTGAACATTGTAAATGAGGTATGTATTATTCAGTATATAAATTCCATTCTTAACATTTATATAACAGTAAAACATACTGTGAGCTTCGGTTCCGTTTTCCGGCTTGTTAACAGGTTTTAACTTTTGAAAGCAAGCGTGGATTGTGGAGTCGCCACCTAGTTTGTTTCTATTAATCCAATTGAATTAATTCTGAAAACTAGGAAATAAAACTTAGGTTTTTCAGAGTTGAAAACGACCTTTGTTTCTTCAGAGTGTGGGTTCGGGATTTTCAAATCTATTTGTATTCCGTCTTAATATGCTCAATTGGTTAATTAATAAAAGGTCCTAAGCACGCATTTAGGGTTCAAGTTCATTTAGCATACTTTTCATGGTATAGGGCAAACAAGGAAACAAACACATGTTATGGAAAGCATAAACAAAGCATAAAGAAAGCATAAAAGGAAAGCATAAAAG
>CANYBF011515236.1:0-13407 GCA_948192965.1 Dalechampia spathulata | reverse complement strand
TTGGTGGGTTTTTTTTAATCTTAATTTTTGCTAATTGAGTGTGTAATAGTGACATCTTGTGTTGATCAAACCCACTCATTTAAACAAATCATATGGATTTAGACATTATCCTAATTAATCATGTTGTCTATCCTCATAATTTTCAAAACCTATTATTCACTTTTTCAATCAATTATCAAATAGCCCACACATATTTATATTTATATTTTATTTATGCATAAAATAATATATAATCATATTATAATTTAATGATATAAATATTATTTTTTTAGGAAGTTTAAAAATTCAAAATTCAAAATTTCAATATTAATATTAAATAAAAAAACATTTCATCCTTAAAATTAATTATCATTGAAATCCTTAGAATCGTTGGCAACACGTACAATTTATAGTGATTCGGCTAACTCTTGCCTACGTCCACTTTCTCCTAAGTTTCAACTTAGAGTTCCACTAAAATTCAATCTATTACAACAAAGGATTCACAAATGAATCCAATCCCCAGTGTTTTCAAGGCTTACACTCTAACCTTTACAATATCAATCTTACAATCAACTCAAATACACAATAATCCCCAATGGATTAATCTCACATCAACCCCACAAAAATTGCAATTATACACAAAGAGCAAATGTAGAAACAAGCTTGAAACAAACTTGAAATTTACTTGTAATATGTGAGAATAGCACAAAAACGAATGCTCTGCAAGTGTATTTTTGTTGGCAAAGAAAGTATGAAAGTTGTGTTAAGAAAACTAGTCGTTTCTCATACTTTAAAACCTAATTTCTAAATCGCGTATGGCCGTACTGTATTTGTACGCCCGTACGGATTCAAAACTAGCCGTTGGAAAATGGGAGGGAACTGTGGTACGGTCGTACCATCACTTGGTACGTCTGTACCAACTCAAGTTTCCTGACAAACAAAATTCTTGCGAGTTCGCGTATGGTCGTACCACCCATTGGTACGCCCGTACCGAAGCAGATTTACTGATGCACCAAATTCCTGTGAGTTGGCGTACGGCCGTACCAACCAATAGTATGTCCGTACCAAACTCAATGGAACAATACTCACAAGGTACGTCCAGCCGTCTGGTCGTACCACTCATAAACAAAACTTAGTACACCCGTACCACATATACTTGAAAAATTGCAAATAACTTAAATTGACTCACACTTGGCACAATACTCAAAACCTAGGGTCTAATAATCATATATTAAATAGTTTCAAAAACAAAATTTTATAATAAATATATTTATCATTCAACATTCTAATTAAATTATATAATTTTTCTTTCATATAATATATATTTTTTATTTAATTATTATAACTTAAATAAAAAGATTTTTATTTCTATGCATCATTATTAATATTAAATAAATAATTATTATATTTTTTTAGAAATTAAAATAATATTAAAATTTAAACTTTAATAAAAATTAAAAGTAATCATTTATAATGAAATAAATTTATTGAATAAAAATATTAAATTATATGAAATAAAAAATTGTATAATTTAATAAAATTACTAAATTATGGATATATTTGTATTACCATTATTTATATTAAAACTAAATAAAACTTCTACTGCAAATTTGTGGCAAATTGAACTTTGTTACAAAATGAAAAAAAAATATAAAAATGAAGTAAATGAGATTCAAAATATGTAATATATGTAATTTAACCTTGATATTAATAATACTTACAAAATAAAATAAAAAGGAAAAAACAAAAACCATTACTCTTGGCTACAGGAGTTTTTTAGTATATATATATATAATTGTTTAAATTTTTAATTTTTTAAATCAATAAATCGATTATATTTTCAATTTTATGGTTAAGAATTTATTTTATGTACTTTCACTCTAACATAACAAAAACATAAAAAGTAAAAAATATATATTTATTTCATTTTTATTGGTATATTTTTCATATTCATTTTTAAATTAATTTAAACTTAAAAATTATTAAGTAGTTAAATGTTTAAAAATTAACTTAATTATAAGTATATTTCTTATTAAAATGATTAAAAAAGATATATAGTTATTTTATTATAATATTAATGTATGTTCCTTTATTGAAATATATTTCATTCGATTTAATTTCATTCTTATATGAATATTTTTATAATTTAATATTTTATTAAAATAGATTTATAAATAAAATATTAATGTATATTAATTTTTTTATTATAATTATTATAATGTAATTCATATGAAAAGTTTAACTTTATTATAAGATGAGTATTTTTATATTTAAATATTATTATTCTTACGACTTTTAATTTAATTTAAAAATTTAGAAATCAAAAAATTAATAAATTTAACATAATGCAATATATGTAAAAGTAAATTATAAAATAATTCAAAAATTGATTTTAATGAATCCATGTATAAAATTTGAGAAAATAAAGAAAAGAAAATATACCTTCGTACTATTTAATTTGAATGGTAATACAAAAAACTATTAGATGAGATTTCTTTTTTATATTTAAAATAAGGATAAAAAATGAAATTATATAATTATATAAGAATAATATGATAAAATAAACTTACAAATATCATATTTATAAATCTCAAAATAATATGATTTTTATACATATTAATTAATTATTTAATTTAATTATAAATTTTTTCATCTATTGATCTCTCTCGAGAGAGAGAGAGAGTCGAAGCCATGAATAAGCATCTCAGATTCCTTTTCTTTTCCCAGAAAAAGAATGAAATCAAGTGATCGGGAAATCCGTAGCCAACCAACGATTTTCAGTCTACAACATGAACCTCATCTTCATTGGACAAACCTCATGCCTGCTTCTTACAAAATTAATAAATATTTTTATATTACCTCTATTAATTATGTCGGTAAGTGGTGGTCGCCGGTGTGTTCCTCCTTCCTCATCATACCGTCAAAACCTCTCATCTTTTAGCTTCTCTTGTTTATTTTATAAATTTGTCTATCTAATTTATTGGATTAATTAAAGAGTGAAATAGAAGCTTAGTTTTAGATGCCCATTAACATTGGAGTGAGGGAATATGACCCGGTTAAAAGTGGTGAATCCGATTCCCCATGCAAACTCCTCCGTATAAACTAAACGAATATATCCACCTTTTACAAGACCATATGCCATTCCCATATTATTTTCTCAAAATAATATTTTTATTTTATTTTCTTCTATTATAATAAATTATAAATCATTTATTTATTAAGTTGATTTGATAGTATAATTTAGATAAATATTTTGTTGATATGTTAAAAATTATTTATATTTTAAAGTTTCTATAATTAATATTGAATAAATAATTTATAATATAAAATAAATTTATTTTATTGAATAAATAATTATTTTATTAAATATAATTGGACGGCTACTAAATTTTGGTTGCTTGTGTCTATGGAATAAAGCCAGTTACGAATTTGTTAAGACAATAACAGACTGCAAGCAGAGACAGCAGTCAGTGTTTTGCATTGGCCTGGTGGCATTGTTAACGGCAAGACAAAGCATACATTTTAAAAACCCATATGTCAGAATTTCCATTCATTTCATTTTACTATCAAGCAGGAAAGGTGGAAGGAAGATGATGATCCAGCAAAAAGATTTTACTGCTGATAATAACTTCATTATCTGGTGTTCTTCTATCTTTAGAAGAACTGCCTGTCTTTGATCTTACATTATTCACCTTCTTACTGCATATAAACATGTTTGAAAGATCAATACTATGATTAAAACGGCAACACTGAATTTTCACTAAAGAAACGATATTGATAAAGCTTAATTGCAAGCCTTAATGACAAAGTTATGATTTGATGGTCGCTTTCATACATCAACTTTACACTGTGGAGAACCAAGCAAAGGAACTGGACCTACGACTCCTCTCTTCATGCCAACCCAAATATCACACTTGACGTAAACGCTGTATCTCCCTGTCTTTATAGCACCAGCTTTCCATCTTAACCGCCCCAGTAACACCACCTTTAACGCCATCACCCCGTAATTCTCGTCCATCATCAGCCCATTTGCCACCTCTATCGATACCGGCTCTTCGGTACCACCAAGAACGGGAGAGAGAGCCACAGTGCTCTTCTTCTCATGGTATAATGGAGGTAATACCACTGTAGGAGTGATGGGTTGGTTCTTGTAAGAAACATAAGCTGAGAGTTTATCATACATGATAGAAACTCGTTTGTTAGGGTTTCTTGTAACCAGAGTGAATTGCATGGAGGTGGAAATGAAGGGTGGAGATGTGGTGTTAAGGTCATAGATGGCAGCGTTAACGACGGTGAATTGGGGTTTGTTTGGTCGGTAAATTAACCAGACGATGAGGACGGTGAGGCCAGATAAGAGGAGAAAGATGGTGAGGAATGTGCAGAAAGCACGGCGAGGATCGCTTGTATATGGTGAGGGTGAAGCCATATGTTTGTGATTTTGTGTGTCTTTTTCATGGGTTGATTTTTCTTCGCTACGATGGTTCTCCTGATCAGCTTTGCGGCCTTCTTCCATTATAATATTATATTAGTAGTAATATATAACACACAGAAAGAAGAAGAAAAGTAGAAGAAGAGAGAGGCAGGTTTAAGAGGAAAGTAGTGAAAGTGGAGAGTGGGGGAGTGAGTGCGTATGATGGTGAAAGAAAAGCATACAGAATGGAAAGAATCCGTGGAACTTGAGGATATAAAAGAAAGGAAACGGTAACACCAGAGGGCCCAGAAAACGACATTAATCAAAACACCACAGTAAAGAGATCACACCCACTTCCATTTGAAACAAGTATCTAATCAAAATTCTAAAAGATACGTACTGCAATATTAAAGAAAAAACAATGATCATAAGTGAATATATACATTCTAAAGGCCCTGGAGATTAGTGTTAATGATTGCAGCAGAATGTGAATGGGTGAAATGGGAGATGATATTGTGTGGGTGATGAATAGAGAGAAAGGGAATGGAGTGTCGTTGTCCATGGCCGACGTATGGATAAGTATTTCTGCATGGGAAAATTAGGTGTCTGTGCTCTTGCTTTTCTACTTGCTTTTTGGTTATTGGGCAATGCCTCGTCACTCCCGACTCGTCTTTAGAAAAGATTCTTATGTTAAATTATTTTGTGGTAAAATATTATGATATAATTAAGTCATAGTTAATGTTATAATTAAGTCATAGTTAATGTAGTAAAGATACCATAATTTATGAGATAAAGGAGCAAATAAAGATGAATCTTATTTAAATTAGATCATGTGCTCAAACATTGTAACAAGTTGATAAAAATTAAACAATGAACAAATGCTTTTTACAGAGAGACAAAAGGTGTAAGCCAATACCAAATAAGCCGAAACAATATCAACCCAACCGGAAACTGATCAACTATTTAAGCACGTTATCATTACCATAAAAGAAAACCTTCCTAAATCTACGAGTCAGTCATCTACTGAGCAATAGCAAACTTATTAACCAGAGTCGTTAGATAATTACATACTACCGTTCTTTTCTGGTAGATTGAAATCTATAAGTTACAGCAAAAAACTTGAGAAGCTTCCAAACATGATTGATATTTTGCATCACCACACCATCATCTCGTTATTTCCAGTTCAGGCATCTAAGTAGTAACTACAGCGGTCGGTGATGGTGGCTATCGTGCTCAATCTTTTGTATCGGGTATGGTGGCTTCGTTTTGCACTTGCCGAACAAACTGGCCTTTCACCCTTGGACGCATCTCTGCTAGTCTTTTCCGGCTTTGGTATCGAACCTGTGTAGATTCAACCACATCAAAGTATTTGACATTTCATTAGTTCCGTGAATGAGCTGCGTATATGAAAATTAGTGGTTCTGCATCCATTTGTATGATAGAATGTGACATCCAATGGTGGTGATGAGTGTTGTACCTTTTTCTCATAGCAGCGATCTTTCCGCTTCAGTCGAAATTTCATTAAAGCTGCTTCTCTTTGGCTGGAGCGATTTGCATCCATCCCTCTGAATTTGTCACACAAAAAGATGCCTCCATTTGAATTCTCTGGAATCGTGGGTTGCTCAGATGGTGGAAGAATAACATTTCCATCACTTTTGGTAATAAAGGTTCCATGAGCACTGCTGTAATTGTGATCTGAAACGCTATTGCACATGCTACTGCTAGTGCTCTGCGCAGCAGCGGGTGAACAATGCTTCAGTTCCTCCACGCACTCCGTATTGTTTCTTTGATGCATATCTTGGTCCACGGAGTTGGCGGTAGTATCAGCAGATTGCCTATTATTTTGTTCAGAGTCCTGAATTTCATGATTTGAGTGAATCGAGGTACTAGAAGGATATGGGGACTGTTCACGTTGGCTGGCTAATTTCGCATTCCATGAGGGTAAGCCCGTCTCTGCATTACGTGAAGGAGAAATGGCATGCCCGTGCCAATCACAGATGTTGTCAAGCATCAATCCAGAGACAGGATTTGAATACGCTGGCTCAGTTTTTCCAGACTGACAAGTAAGCAGTGTAGTTATAGTTTCTTGATTCTCATTCAGATTAGAGCCAAGCGGTTGAGCAACATGATTAGCATTTTCTGAACATTGATTGGATAGCAAATAGCCAGAGTAATCATGATTTCTTGATTGCCATTCAGGTTGCAATATCTTACCATTATACCTGCATTTAAAACAAGAAGATATTCAGATAATGAATTAAGCATACAGTGTAACGCAGTTATACATGAACCTTGCATATTTAAAGTTACAATATTCTCGAAAATGGTAAAATTGCAATCTTACTTTAATGCGACTTGCGTATTAGTAAGTATCTGGAGTTAAGTAGTATGATAAAGCTACCAAAACAAACTTACCGTGAAAAAGCTGAGGCATTTGAATGATTAAGCACAGACCTTTCGTCAATCGTTTGATTCGTTGAGCTATTGGGAAAAAATCTTCTAAGAGAGAGTTCCAATTGTGAAGGACATTCGGACTTATTTGCATCATCATTTATGTTCACATGTCCATATGTGCGTTTCAGGTCATTATCAAATGCACCGATCAGATCAATAGCTCCCCTAGAAGATCCCATATGTTCAGCATTGTGGCCCCGAGGGGAATCAGCATTTCTGCTATCATTT
This sequence comes from Dalechampia spathulata, assembly GCA_948192965.1. NCBI lineage: Eukaryota > Viridiplantae > Streptophyta > Magnoliopsida > Malpighiales > Euphorbiaceae > Dalechampia > Dalechampia spathulata. The sequence continues at coordinate 6,335 of CANYBF011515236.1, read as the reverse complement.
GGTGGTCTTGTTCTCTCATCTTGAATAGTTATCTTAGTAAAAGCGTTCTCTTCTTCAAGTTTCAGAACAGCTTGATTATAAGATTCATTGCATGATAAATCCACCGGTTGCAATCTGGTTGACCAATCTGCAGTGCATGCCATTTCAAATGACCTATTGCTAAGTGATAACAAAAAAAGCAGAACACAAATTTCATAAATCCAAAAAAAAAATAACATTGGGGATATGAGAGATGACGTACCTGCATTTTCACTCTCAGGAATAGCTGAGCTTTTGTCCAGTGTGGTGAATTCTTCATTCCTCTTTTTCTCCATATTACCCAAACTTGATGAAATCCTACCCCCTACCTTTGACCCCTGCATATTTTGCACATGAAGAGATCTGAATAGGAGAGTCCAAGAGCTAACCTAATTTGGAAAGGCAAATTTACCAAGCACTATTGAAGCAGCTTTATAGAGAAGTTCTGGTTAAAAATGATTGATCATATCAAGTAGATCAGGGGAAGAAAGGCAGAGATGGCCTTGACTAACAAGGAGAAAATCATTGTTAATGACTAAACGAACCTACATCTTTTTTGTGATTTGGATCATAGTTGTACCGGTTGGAAAAGGAGAATCCATAAAGCCAACCGCATATGACTTGGCTTAGGGCTTAGCTGAGCCGAGTTGTGTTGATATTAAAGCAGCTTCACACATGCATATCACCATGAGCCCACTCACATCTATAAATCAAGGTCTTGCGTATAGACTGAAATTAATGAGTCAAAAAGAAGAGGGAGAAGTGCCGACATTGATAAATTCACAAGAGATCCAAAAATGGTAAATTAGTTATTCTTTCTCCATTTGCATCACATTCAATCATGGCAGATATTTCAGAAATTCATTGGCAAAAACCAACCGTTGCTAACAAAAGCTGTCTATCTAGAAATTAAGCAAGCAAAACAGGTATGGCTGTGAGTCAATCGCTAATACTTACATGAGCATCACTTCCTTTGTCACTGAATTCCTTGCTTTTATGTGAAGATGTTGCACAATCGCTTGAGTGATCACTTGATGAATTATTTACAGAGGTAGCTTCAACTTTATGCTGTGCATTGGGTGAATTTGGAGGCCCAGCAGTTAGCTGATATACAATTTGAAAGAATATATTTGATTTAATCAGTACAAACTTAAATCAGGACACGGACTAAACCCAATAAATGCAGAAGATGGACCGGAGGATGAAACGTACAGTTTGCCTTCTCCAAACATGATGCCAGAGGTTTTTCAGTTCATTTCTCCTAACAGGCTTAATAAGAAAGTCAGCTGCACCTTTTAACATGCACTTGAACACCATGCTTATTGAATCATGTGAAGACATCACTATATCAACAAGGAAACAAAGAAAAAACCATGCTAAGTGCCATAACCAAACAAATGTCGAGACTGTCAAGATCAAAAGAATTTGTTAAAGATAAACATACTTATGACTGGAATGTTTCTGCAGACATCATGCTCCATGATTAAAGTAAGCAATGCGTATCCTGATATTGAAGGCAACTCAACTTCTGTTAATATAAGATCTATGTTGTGGGGTTTTCCCTTCAAGGTCTCCCATGCCATTAATCCATCAGGAACAGCAGTAACTGCTTAGCCATAGAAAGAAAAAGAATTCAGACGTACGGTTTAAGAATACCATCTCAAAGGAAAAATAAGAAAATGCCATACTCCCTTTATTCACTCAAGGCAATAAACAAGAGTAAAGAGCAACGTACATGTGACACAGAAAGAGAGATATATGCGGATCAACTTCAACTAACTAATGGCCCTTGGAAGAGAAACAATCTAGAGTTACAATTGCAGGATCCAACTACCACAATAAGCAGAACAATAGGGACTGATAGAAGGCAAAAAAAATGTTGCATCGACAACACGGAAAGCCTTGCGGAACAACAGCACCAACACTAAATGATGGGACCATTTTGAATTTCATTGTTTGACACCAGAACTGAGTAAAATTTTCTGTTTCTAAACTTGTTCCTGCCTCATCCTTTCAAGCGTCTTGAACTATGAACTTTCAGCTAAATGCGACGTATGCCTCAAATAGCATTGAACCTTGATAAAATTTTATTCTAGCAAATCTATTTTATGAACTTGAGGAAATAAAGCCAAAATACTAGTTATGAATAGGAGGGAAAAGAATTTCCCAGGATTAAGTAATTTATATACCTAAATACCATCATTGAACTAGACTTTTAACCATGTTGCGTTGAGCATGATATATCTTTTCTTAATAACGATCAATAACAACAAACCAAAGGGAAGACGATGATAATCAACAATATTTAAAATTAATGACTAACTAATAAGGAAGGAAGGAACGACGACCTTTATAACTGCATTTTCGGAGTAGAGCGGAGATAATTTGGCGTGTAGAGTCATCAGCTTCAACTAACAAAACTCTAAGCACCATGCGGTTCTTATTCCTCGGCAGCAACTTCTCCCACCCTATCACCTCTGATGATCCTTCTATTTTATCTCCATTGTCCACCTCCATCATCTCTCCACCTCCGCCTTCGGCGCTACTAGTAACAACCGCTACCACGTCAGTCATGCTCAAAAACGCTATTGTTCTCAAACCAAGCAGCAAAACACACACAGATCAAAAGAAATCCCTAATTTCGTAAAAATTAAACAGTAGCAAACAGTAAGGCCAACCGATTAGCATGCGTATGGAAAAAAATTTTTAAAAAAAAAGAGAGAGAGAGAAATGAAAAACTAACCTCATCCTTGAGGAAGATAGAAATTGAAATATCTGAAATTAGAGGGAAAGAAATCATATAAATCCGCCTCCAAAAAAGAAAAGAAATTGATATCCGAACTTTCACTCACAGCCGCGAAAACCGCGAAAATATCTTCTTTCAGAGAGGACTCGTTTTTATTTTATTTTTACATTTCTTTTATTTGGTTGGATCAAGAGGCGAGCCGCCATTGGTTTGCGCTTGGTTTTGTGACGTGGCGAAATATGAGCCATTATTTTTATTTTAATGTACTGGTGATTTGGTTTATGCTGTGGGGTCCGCTTAGGGGACACGTGTCGGGTTATTTTTGGATTTGTTCGAGAGGATATTTTTCGTGCTGGACTTTGCCATGTTGGCTTTGTGTGTGATCACATGCTTGACACCTTGTGGTATGAATATTGACACGTGGATTTCTTAAAAATATAATGAAATATTTTTTAATTTTAATATGATTTATAAAAAAACATATAAAATTTTAACATGTGAATCATTTTATTAAATAATAAAATAAATTTATTTTTATAGAATTAACGAGATATTTAATTACTATTTTCATTTTTATTGGTTTAATGATTTTTCACTTATTAATTTTTTTATAATTTACTTTTAGCTAGTAATTTTTGGCATGACTCAACATCAATATTACATAAAAAAAATAAATTTAGATTTTTTATAATTGAATTTTTATTGGATTTATATCAATTATTATTGATGTAACAAAAATAGAGTAATAAAATATTTTGATTTATTAATCTATTTAAAATATTATTTTTAAGTCAAATTATATTTAAAAGTGTTATATTGAGTTATATTTGTTAATTTTCTTCAAAATTGTGTGATTTCATTCTTATTTTTAATATATAATTTTATAATTGTTGTGTTATTTAGATTATTTCATGTTATACATATCATTTAATCTCAAATCATATTAAATTAATTAATATAATATAAATTAATTTAAATCAAATTTAAATGATTATATTAGTAAATAAGCCTGGCTTTGCATAATAATGGCATATTAAAGCCTAACATATTGGTGTTAATGTTGGAAGTTATATAGTATGGATGAACAAATAGAATTATAATTTAAAGCAATGGTTTTCTAGTTTTAGTTTTAAAACCAGTGAAATTCGAAACTACGAAAATCATATGAAAACAAAAATTAGGTTTTTTTTTGTCCTCTTTCCAAGGGGTCAACTCGGTTTCTACATTCTTCTTCTTCTTTTTTTTTTTCTATATTTTTCTTAAATTTGAAAATGGTGTCTAGTTCAGATGGATAAAATGATTCAAACGGCGCCGTAGTGATACGAATTTATGACATCCAAAGCAATGCTCATTTCATATCATTAAATTATTATAATTTTTTAAAATATTGAGATATTTATTTTTAATATTATTTTATTATATAATTTATCTATGTCTAACTCATTTGTATTCTTCCATATGGCAAATTATTACATACTATTTATACCATAAAAATGCATCCATTTGGATTTTCTTTTTTCTTGAAAATATTAATGCAGTTGAGAAATAAAATAAGATTAAAAATTATAAAAATATATGATAAGAGGACAAATTATAAAAAAAATATTAAATGTATAGAATATCATTTTATAGTCATAAATTTTAATCTTTAAATTAATAAATTATCGAAAAAATATAATAGTATAATATTATATAAAAATATATATGATTGAATTTTTAGAGAATTATAAATTTATGATAAGGTATAACATTTTTTAAAAAATGATTTATCCATACATTTTTACATCAATATTTTGATTAACTAAACCAACATGATCTAATTTCAATCCTTATAGTCTATGTTTTACTAATTAGATTTTTAAAGACTATTATCAAATATGATTATTGTTTCGAATAAATTAACGATGCCAATAAATATCATTAAGCCAAAATTTTGCATTTAAACATTTGTTACACAATCATAATTATTATAATATAATATTATATACTCTTAATATTTTATAATGATTTAAGCATGAAGATACTTATCAATTTAAAACTTCCATACTAATGATGGATTATATATTACATTTTATTAAGAGGGGATTTTCCATGAGTGCATAGTCTTAGCACTGTCATAAATTTGTATAATGATTTTTTAAGTTTCTTTTACTAAAAATAACACTACTAGTGGCTGAAACAAAAAGGGTCCAAAATAAAAACATATATTAATTATTAATTATTAATATATGTATATATATATAATTCAATAAAATAAGGTTCAATAATGAAAGCGAAGAGGGTGAGGTTGCCGGATATAATGAATGGGGTGGGTCGTCAGTCACCCGAAAAGAAGACTTCCTCCTGAGAAGTCTTATCCAATTACCCAATCAAGAAATTCCCAATTATATTATAATTAATTTAAAGACTAAAAAAAACTGACAAATAAAAAACACGTGATCTTCACAATCTCTCCACCGACCAAACTGCCTGCAAGGAGATCACAACCATCCGTTTAGTTTAACGGTGGTCGGTGGGCATTATTCTTGATTTTTACACGTCACCTATTCCCGCAGGTCTTCATGTATTAATAATAGCTTATTATTATTATTATTCTAGAAGTTTTTATTCTTTATTTGAAATAATAATTGTTAATTTAATTTTAATATTATTTTTATTGAAGATTGATGAATTGTTTATTAGAAGAGTACGTATTGAGAATTTTTCAAAATAATTAAAAATAAAAAACTAAATGTAATTTCTTTTAAATATTTAATAATCATTTAATTTTTATAAGTTAAAACGAGTATTTACGAATGAGTTAAAAATGAATTTAATAATAAAAGAGTTGTTTTCAAAATTAAAAATGGTGAGAATAAGATGGTAAAATCCAGGTTTATTATATTATGAGTCGATGGACAGAGAAAAGTTGAACAAGTGAAGCCGGCGACAAGCCGGCCGCCGGCGACAAGCCGGCCGCCGGCAAAAGAGTGATTCTCGACAGGCCATTGCGTGCGGTCTGTTTTCCCGATAATGAAGATAAAGAGAACGAACGTTTTAAAATAAAAGGAAAGATCCGATGCATATCATGGGTTAGGGTTTGTGGGGCAAAAGAAAATAACAGGATCATGGAAAACTACGGAGCCGCCAGAATCGAATCCTGGGCGTCTTCTTTCAATATGCAGGGCAGGGGTAAATCAATAGACTCTATTCCACTTCTCATTAATTTAAATTTAATTTATTTATTGTGAGTTGAGTCTAATAAGCTTGATTGACCTTAACAACCTTAAAAACATAAAAATATAAATTTTGAGATATATTATTTACTATTTTATCATTAAATTTATAATCAAAACTAAAATATATTGTCAAAAATTAATGATATTTTGTATATATATTTATAATTACTATAGTTTCATAACGTACGTTGCACGTTTGGATAAATTTTTTGATCCATCATTTATAATAATTTTATATTTTATGTTTTCAAATTTTTTTTACCCATCATTTGTAACTATTATGTACTTATTTAAAATGTTATTTATATAATGTTTTCATCCATTTTTTGATAAAAAATGAGAGCAAATATTAA
>CANYBF011515078.1:0-19998 GCA_948192965.1 Dalechampia spathulata | reverse complement strand
CTTCCATTAAGCCTTATCATTTGCGTTTCCATACTTGCTAGCTTGGGGGTTCAATAGGGCGGGGGTTTATTCTACCATTGGAGCTATATCTTAGGTACGTGTGGGTTTGTGGCATAATTGCCATTGGGTTCCGCGTCAGTGAATGAATTTACATCAGCTAAAATTATAAATCATGAGTCTCATGTATTTAGTGTAGGGCTTGAACCTTTCTTCTCTAATGTCTCACTCAATTGTAGACTGATGAATGACAAGCATCGAATCACCAAATACCTCCACATCTTGGGCACCAATCATCAGCAATGCTTCGGGCTTGAATAAATATGCTTCATACTCAACCATATTATTGGTGACTGGGAAGCTCAACAGCTTTGCGAGCATGATCAATTCACCTTTAAGAGTGATTAACACAACCCCTATGCCTGCACCTCTTATGTTGACTGCACTGTCAAAGTGCAACTACCATTTCTAGACATCGATTACCCCTAAGTGCTCATCTAGAAAGTTAAGTTCAAAGTTTCAAAGTCATCTACTATCTCAGATGCTAAGAATTCAACAATCACTTTGCCTTCAATCACCTTCTTAGTTACCTAGAAAGCTTCCCTACCATCGAAGGAGCTTCATACAAGTACTTCATAGAATCAACCTTGGAGATTGCCTGAACTTGGTCCAATTGAAAGTAGTGCTTGACCTTCGTAGTGACCCAAACCATAGTAATGCATAGCTTCTCAACAATGTTGTACTTGCACTCTGTTGGTAATAGTTTATTACTTAGGTAATAAATGGTGTGTTCAACTCCAACTTCATTCTCTTGAGCCATCATAGCATCCATTGAATCCTCTTCTAATGCTAGATAAAGCAACAATTATTTTTCGATCCTAGATGGCTATATAATTGATGCATTAGAGAGAGAAAACAATAATGGTTTTCTTGGCCTAGATTGTTATAGAATTGACAGGTTAAAGAGATAATGGTTCACCCTCTTGAATGCAAACTGGCAATTCTTATCCTAAACTAAAGGTTGGTTCTTTCCTAAAAGCTTGAAAATGGGCTCACAGATGGTAATGAGCTTAGTAATGAACCTGCTGATGTACTAGAGTTATCCTAGGAATCCCCTGAATTCGATCTTAGTTATAGAAATAGGTATCTTACAAATTGACTTCACCCTATCAGGATCTACCTCAATACCCCTTTGGCTGATTGCATGACCCAACAGCTTATTGAACGTCACCCCGAATGTGCACTTCTTCAGATTCATCTTGAGCCCATATTTCTCAACTCGTATGAGAAATATATCAAGAGTAGTTGGATGCTCTTCCTTGGTAGGAGACTTAACTATCATATCATCCATATAGACTTTGACCTCCTTGTGGATTAGATTATGCAACAGGGTTGTTACAGCTCTCTGATAGGTAGCACATGTGTTCTTCAAGTTGAAGGGCACGACCTTGTAGCAATAGGTCCCATATTCTATGATGAAAGTTACCTTCACCTTGTCAATAATAGTCATAAGAATCTAATTGTATTTAGAAAACTCATCAGTAAAGGAGTACATAGCACTAGCAGTTGTACTGTTGACCAATACATTGATATGATGTAAAGAAAAGTCATCCTTTGGGCATGCCTTGTTTAGATCATTGTAGTCTACACATACCCTAACTCTGTCGTCTTTCTTGGGAATAAAAACCATATTGGCCAACCATTTGGATAGTTAACCACTTTGAGGAACTTGGTATCCAACTACTTTTAGATATGCTCTTTCACATTTTGAGCCCATTGTGATTGGAACTGATGCAGCTTCTGCTTAATTAGCTTGAATGCAGGTCTAATCAAAATTTTATGTTCCATTATAGTTCTATCGATACCCGATATGTCTTCACAGCCTGGAGCAAAGGCTTTTATATGTTGTTACAACATTTAAGGATTTCTGTTCTCTTATTAGGGGTTAAATTAGATGCAATCTAGAGAGGGCAGGGCCTTTCATCTATTCCAATGTTAACAGTTTCTATGTGTGATATGTTAATGTTAAAAATGATCATGGAATGCTCATGTTCATGCATAATACCATCAGAATACACATTGTAAACATAAGCAAAACCATTTTTCATTACGTTAAATTTTAAAAGGATTACATAATCATCAAAAAGTACACAAATAGGGACATCATCATCCTCATACATAAGCTGATCAAAAGTGCTATCAATAAGTGTAGTGATATCCTTGTAGATTTTCTAAAGAAGCAAATCCTTTATATCTAAATTCTGTAACTTGGACTCAAATACAACAACTATAGAGGACTCCGGCTCAAGGCAACCAATGGTGAGAAGTGGTAGTGACCTTCTTGGATGCTATCGAAGCTGACAAGTCATAGACATTATGAAAGATGACAAACTGCTTATTGAAGAAATCATCTGAGTTAGGCAACTCAGGAGCATGATCATGCTGCATCTTCCCATGGATAAAGGCAACTGTCTTGAACTCTATTAGCTTGTTCAAAGTATAAGGATTGAACCTAATATAGTATTTCTCCTTCCACATGGTTGTAAGGATGTTAAACTCCACCAGACCCTATTGGTACTGGCCTAGACCTTTGCCAGGCATAAAGTTCATGTTGTGCATGATCTTCTCCATAACAAGACTCATTTGGTATGAGTGTAACTCAAGTTCTTTGATGCTGGTGATTTGAAAACCAATCATGAGAGGGACATCCTCACTAATGTAGGCTAAGGCAACCTTATCATCAATTGCAATAGTAACCACACCCTCATCATATGTAAACTTGATCTTCTTATGTAAGGTGGATGATACACATCCTAGTGGAATCACAACCAACTCAATAGTAAGGCAAATGACATTAGGATGTTAAGAACTGTAAACCCTACCACTGACTCGATTAGCCAAATAGTAACACTGATAGTGAAGGTGTTGGTAACATCTCGTTTAGACTCGTCATATGCCCTAATGATAGTCTTAGATGACTTCAAATTTGAAGCCTGAATCCCAAGCTTAGGCAATACCTTAAGAGGATAAACATTAATGCTAAAACTATCATCCACCATGGCATAAAGAATGGAGAAGTTCATGATGTGCACCTTGATGATGAGCGCTTTATTATAACAGATACCCTCAACTAGTAAATCTGTATCTGAGAAAGTGATCATGCTAGACCATAATTCCTAATTTACTAACTGGTTCTTCATGCTGAAGGCATTGGCTGATAGAGATAGTCTCATATTAGATAGTGTCTTGATGATGGCTCATTGATGCTGTTAGGAGGATAGCACTAAGTCCCAGACACTGATTTTTGCCTACATCTTTTTGAACTATTGAACAATGACATTATCAGGCTAAGCAACCTCTTCACCCTTATCAATAGGTTGTAGAGCTGGAACACTACTTAAACCAGTCTCATTCATAGTAGGTCTAGCCTCTATTGGCTTCTTTTAAGTATCTAACTTCTTTCTAAGGTTTGGAGGAGTGAACACCTTACCACTTCGAGTCATGTTATGAACCCCGAGAGGATATCTTGTTAGCACTTAACCACTTATACTGCTTGGGAGCCCTGGTAAACTTACCTTTCTTGAACTTCTAAAACTATACTAATTTAGACTTACAAGAATCCTGACTAGCTATAGACTTATCCTCTAAACTATCATACCATATGTCAATAGTGTCAATATCAAACCCATAGCTTGGTTGAAAGCTAATAGCAGGTAGCTGAGTAATCTCCTCATAGTTGAGGGGAGAGGAACAGTTAAGAACTAAGGATTCTGGTAACCTTGATTAGATTATGTGGGTGTGGCTGCTTTGATGTAGTTAGAGAATAGGTTTGTTTTGGTTGAGGGTTTTGATTTCTCAAGATCTTTGAGCTCACCCAAATTAATTAGGTCCTGAATGACCCGCCTGAGACAATGACAATCATCAATGTTATGGCTATGATGGTGGTGGTAGTGATAGTAGGTTTTGGTGTCTACTAAGGCTGGAAGTTGTGTTTGGAAACTTAGCTCTAGTGGTTTGATGAGTTTAGCTTTGAGAAGGTACCCAAAAACCTTAGAAAGTGGCATCCTAAGATTTGAGTACCTCTAAGATTGGGTAGTGTTTTGAATTACAGGACTCGAGGTTTGCAAGGCATTGATATAATGAGTGTTGTGTTGTGTTGTGTTTGGGTGTATGTGGTGGTTTTGGGTTTGAGGTTGGTATTAATGTATGCTTTAGAGCATCATGTTTCATTATAATTTGATATTGAATAATTTATCAATAAATGGAATTATTCATTATTCAATTTACTCAATAAGTTATTAACTAAATAATGAATTCCAAGATATTGGAATAGTACAGAAGAATTCATAAAGTAGTTTATGAAATGAGATTCTTATTGTATGCAAATGTTCAATATCTAAATCATCCTTGATCAATGTATTAATACGAATGGATATCAATAATACGGTTAAGATCAACACATGTTATACTTCCTTAAGGGATGATTCTCATTCATCATGACAAGAGTTATCTAAAGTGAACATGTGGATGAGTAGTGGAGGACTGACTCATTGGAGGCCTTACCAGTGAGATTTCATATGGATAATTGATCAATGTTTGTGAAACATATCTCACTCATATCAATAGTGCAAGTATCCTTAAGACTTGAGATAATAAGGTTATCTTAATTATGGATCACTATGTATTGACTCTTATATTTTATTCCTCCATAGGAGGCATTCATAACTTAGAGGTTGGATATAATGTGAAGTAGTTGAAGGTATTTGTTTATTAATAAAGGATCAACCAACCTAGATTAAATGTATGGGTTTTATCTCATTGATTCATGTAATATTCTTTATTCAAGAATCTCTGGCAAGAGTATGATGCTTATTGATGAATGAGTTTCATAAGGGAATTTTAGGAATAAAGATTATGATACATGAAACATCAAATTTAGGTCATGATCTAACACACTTGATCATGCATTGAGTTGACATTAATCCATACTCAAACCTAAATGAGATAAAGGATGGTGAAAGGAGTTTATCGCATGGAATCTGATGTGGAATGGTTGTTGTCAAACTAATGACCTCTTGGCATTTATCTAGTCATGATGTGTGACTAGATATTGTTCATGCTTTACATATGATGTTATCAAATGAAGTTTAATAATATGTTCATATGTTGCCAACATGTCAAGAACCCAAAAGGTTGCACATTAAAAGTAAGGAAATGATATTCATGAATGGATATTGGTAAGTAGAACTCAAGATACCAGAAGGTAAGTAGAAAGATCATGAAAGATCATGAAAAGAGCTTTGATTTGATACCAAAATCACTGAAATATGATAAGTAGAACTCAAGATACAAGTGATTTAAGATGACATGTTTTACATGCATGGTATATACGGGTTTTTGACGGAATTAATTGACTTAATGGTCAAAACATGAATGTCACATAACTTATTCATGTATGATGAATTAAATGGAAGTGCACATGATTTTCATGTGCTTCTAGAAGGAAATTTAAGTCAGTCACATACAAATCACATGCCAGAAGCATGTGACATACATGTGACTTGACTTAACATAACCTAAACCTAATTCATGTTATATCATTATGTTTTGGTGAAAACATTTTTAGTGAAAGAAGAAAATTTTGGCTGCCTCTCTTCTCTTTTTAGTTTCTAAGTATTTCAAAGTTCAAGAACAAGAAAAGCAATTTGGTTTTGATAGAACATCAAGAAGAAAATCGAATTCAATCATCTTTCTTCATCCATTATGTTTTATGTTTTGTTTTACTAGTCTCTAAGCAAAACTAGTAATTTGATTACTAATCATTTTCTTAACTTGTGTGGATAGTTTGGAGATCCTCTATCCTTGGGGATTGAAAATTTTTCTATAACTTTTTAGAAGGATAAAGAAAGAAGGAGATCGGCTTAAAGTAAGTTTTTCAATCTCCTTTGTATAATCTTCTTTGTATATGATGTTTTCTATATATAAAATTGCTAGATTCATTGTAAAATGTGTATTTAAAAGGTTTTAAATTTCATCTTCTACTGCTAAACACATTTTCATAAACCAACATATAAGTCATGCATCCATATATAGGTATTATGAGCATAATCATAACAAGTGCTTACTTGAATGTCATTCATCTCAAAATTATAGTAGTGATGCAATCCCGTTAACACCTTCTTAGTATCAACCATGGCATCCCAAGGCCCCTGCATAGGTAAAATACATATCAGATCAGTAAAATCAGTAGCATTCTAATGCACTTCATCTACTTACATGAGTGGTATTTGGCAGTTCAAACTCAATCTCATCCCTCATCGACACTAGGAAGGATGTCTCATATAGGTGGCTGAGTTAGTCATAAGTGTAGATCAATGGATTTTAAGGCCACATTAGCTGACCCTCAATGAAGCTCTATGGATGCTTATAACCAAGAGGCATAAATGGAGTGTTGGGCTTTGGCCTCAATGGTATCACTCTGGACGCAACACTACATGATCTCTTTAAGGTACCATCATCTTGGGAACTACCAATAGCTAGTGAGCAATAGTGTTTGCCTCTGCTGCTAGAAGTTTTTGGTCAACCACTAGGTTTGCTCACTCTATCATGCTAGCCTCTGTATGTAGATAACTTAACAGGGCCCAGTAGCTGCATCTGGATGAATGTTTGGTAGTCCACCAATGACTCTGACAAGCACTCTTACCCCAGGAATGCCAATCAGAGTGGCAATCACCTCTAGGTCTATATCAATATAGGATGCCCAAAACATAGCTCATGGTGGTGTAGTAGGCTCCATATGTTCCTCTGGTCCCAGCTGTAAGTTGACAATGCGCTCACCCAGATAGAAGAGTTGGCACTCGGGGCTCCCCAACATCATATGATGCTCGTCCTTACAAGATAAGCTGGTCAAGTATTCCAACCATGGGAACATAGGTCAATAAGGCATCATATTAGGCATCTGCTACTACATGTTACGTTTATAACCTTTCTTTAGGCCATATGTTATGCATATAGCACTATATGCTGCACACTTGGCTCATAAATTTCAAAAATCTCATGACCCTTACCTATAAATACACGCCTTGTATTTATGGAAAATAGGTTTAAAATTAACAAAACTTACTTAAACTCTGCTAGGATCTCACTACACTTAATTAAACCCTTAATTAAGTAATTAATCTATAATTAAAGACTAATTAATCATATTTAAATCCCTAATCACATTTAGAATCAAAGTTTCATAAGTTAAGTACTTGGTGAGTTAAGAATGCTTATTCTTTTCTTCATTTGCTCTTGATTTCTTATAGGTATTTGGGTTTTTTTGGTTTTATTTTGATGATTGGCTTCAATCATGCATGCTACAGTAGCTACCAATCTAGTCCTAAATTTCATTTGCTACTAATGATTATTTGCTCGTCTTTTGTATTTTCATTTATGTATTTTTGAGTCATGCTGCCTGAGGTTGACTTCTTTTCTAGTTGAGGAGATATTGCTTAATATCTAGGATTTTATGCAACGATGAAGATTTTATGTAATAGAATAGGCCTTTATTTTATTACCTCATTTTGTATGATTTAACCTTATCTCATCGAGTATCCCAGATCATCCTTAATCCCTTTCTTCGGGCCATTATTCTTAATTTTCATTCATGTTGCTATGCTCATTTTATCATTACTATATGATGTATGTTATGCCATGTCATGCCTATGTCATATCATCTCACATATTATGCTTATGCCATGTCATCTCATATGTCATGCTTATGCCATGTCATCTCACATGTCATGCTTATACCATGTCATCTCACATGCCATGCCTATCTGCCATGATTGCCATATCATACTTTCCATACAATGATTGCCATAACATACTTTCCATGCTATATCTACCATGATTGTTGCTATGCTCTACCCCGTTGTGTGTTAAATTCATGCTCATGAATGCTCGTCTGCTTAGGGTAATTAACTCAATTAACATGGTAAAATTGAACTTAAAACTCTAAGAGAATAGATCTTCACCACTCAAACCATCTTTGAAGGGTTTGACTTAGCACTCATGTTATGGGTTGGTTGAATTGAATCTAAAACCATCTAGTGGGGATTCCATCTTACAATTCTTTTGAGTCTGTCTTATTCCTCAAGGTAAGCCCTTGAGAAGATTGCATTTTCACTCCAAGCAGGCCTCCAATTAGTGCGTTGCAAGCTTCATTCTAGGTCATGGTGAAAGCCCTGCCTACAACCCCTTAAGCTACTTTAGTGTATGGAGCTATTAGTAATGGCAGAGTAACCCCCTTGCTAGGATTGATTGGTATCTCAAATTTTTAAAGTTCCTATAAGTTACAATTGTTGAAATCAATTTTAGTTGTAATGTATGAAAACAAGGTACATGATTCTTGGCGAGATTATGATTATTCTACCATATTTTTGCTTATGATAAATATTTTGTTTGGACATAATGCATAATGGCTATGTAGTATTTTTTGTGGCTAAGATCCTTAAATTTTCTTATGAATGCTAAATTACTAAACTTTTTTAATGAATTGGTTATGTTTGATTGTTGAGAATGACTGCTATTTTTCTTGACTTTTGTTGCTTTAATTGAATTGGTTTTGGAGATTTTGTTTAGAGGAAGGGATTTAGAATACTTGAGGGCAAGCATTGTCTAAGTGTGGGAGTATATGATCAAATGTCAAGTTACATGTTTTTTATAGTTAAAATGGTCTATTTTATATAGGAAAATTGGTTAGAATAGTTGATTAGGTCTTGTTTTTGTATTTTATAGGTAAAAATAGTGAAAATAGCTAAAATGACATTTTTATCTCATTTTTATTAGAAGGCAAAATATAAAGGCTTACGACCATGGCTTGCAGGCATAAGAAGAACAAAAATCTCTGACATCTGGCAACCAAAGCTGTTTTAGTTTCAATTTTGAATTTCAACTAGAGATCATATTAGAACGGATGAACAAAAGATAGGAATATTATCTTAATTATTATTATTTATTTTATTAATTTTTTCTCATTTCTATAAATAGGAGGCTTGTTCCTATTATAAAAGAGAGGAGAGTGAATCTTAGGAATTAAACATTTTGTTCTATTCTTCTTTAATCAATTTGAGTATTTTTCTTTACATCTCTTATCTCATTTTTATGTTATTGCCAATGATGCTTGGCCAGGTGATTTCAATTCCTAATTGGAAGCAATACAAATAATTCATTAAGAATCATGTGAGATCAAAATAGATTTCATTTCAATGGTATTTCACTATTTGCTTTAATCTGGTAAATCATATGACCATTACCATTTTTGGAAGTGTGAAAAAAAAGCTCGTTGCACATGTTTGATAATGGCATATTGCTATATGAGTTGTTTGATCTAGAATTATCACTCGACTTGCTAAAGTAGCAATCAAAGTGTTAAGCAAACTAAAAGATGTTTAACTTTATTTGTGAGTTTTAATGATCTAGTTTGAACATTGAGAAGTATGTTCTTAAATGTTAATGTTAGTCAGGTTTTTCTAATTCTTTATGTAGTTTCTAGAAGACTAAGTGCAAATCTATTTCCATTGTATCTATTCAGGGACTAGAGGCAATTGTAAAGCTGCTTCCTGGTCATCTTAATCTTAAGGAAGAATTGGTCTGTCTGAAGCTTTTCTTTAGCAAATTTACCATTGGACTATATTTGAATTGATAATCATGATTTGACAATGAATATTTTATAGCTTTTGGTTGTGAACTTCTTCACATTGATTTCCTCTAAAATGAAATTTTTTATTTTTTTATTTTTCTCCGATATTAAAATTCAATTTTCTTTTTATTTTTCTATTACAAAAAATCAAAGGATCATTCCATCCCTATGAGATTGACTCTTCTTCCACTACTGCAAAAATTATTATATTTCTACATTAGGGAAGTAAGAATTAATTTGATGGATTTGGTGCCCAATCAATTTTAATGTTAACAAACCATATTTATGTTGTTAATAAAGTATTTTTAAATGTTAAATTTGATTTTTAGTATGATTGGGGGTGTCTAAAAATTGTTTTTGACTTAAGAAGAGCAAAAAATATGTATTTTCTAGGTTAGATAGTATATTTGGTATGGGCATACGATTGGGGTGTATGACTGTAAAAATGCTACTGGTTAACTAGTGACCAACTGATTTTAAGTTGTAGTACGAGCATACCACTTGTGCATATGGTCATGCCACTCTTGTAGATAGCTTTCTCTACATTGTTTTAAAATATTATAAAATGATTATAATTGTATTTATTACACCTCTTCTGATCATTTAAGCTTAAAGAGAGTATTTATACTTGATTTCTTGCATTTACAAGTAAGTAATTATTGCTCTTAACTCTTTAATCATGAGTCTCTCTTTATTTGTTCATGAAATTATGTTGCTCTCATTCTTGATTTTGGGAAGTGTTAATTATGGGGTATTTGGTGAGAGCTTATGTATTGGGTAAAATTAATATAATTGAGAGTATTTCTTAATGAGATTAATTATTATAAGGGTTTTAATATGAGCCTTTAGAAAATACCAGGGTTTGGTTCTTAAGTTGAAAAACCCAGTTTGTAATCTTAAAATTGATTAGTGGAAACTCATGTGGGTTGCTTAAGTAAGTGGATTTAAACATTTTAGCTGAACCATTCTAAATTTCTTGTGTTTCACTTTTAATTCTCTCTAGTTCTTGATTAATTTATTGCTACCATTTTATTTAGGGATTTTAATTAGTATCAGACCTTGAGCTTTTTCTTTCAAGAATTGATATTATTAAAGTTAAGATTAAATGCCAACATATTATCTAAAGAGTCAATCTTACACCAAACCCCCCTTCTTTGATGGTATAGATTACCCATATTGGAAACATCAAATGGAGATATTTTTAGATCTTAATGGAGTGAATTTGTGGGATTCAATTATTGAAGATTATACTACTATAACAACTACAATTGATAATGTTACAATATTGAAGCCTAAGAGTGGCTGGAACAAGGAAGAGAAGAAGGCTAATGGTAGGAACAAGAAGGTGATGAATATGATGTATTGTGTCATTAGTACAGAGGAGTATGAGAGAGTCTCTTATTACATGATTGTCAAATAAATTTAGGATACTTTGGAAACATATCATGAGGGAACTAATCAAATGAAGATCAAGAAGGTGCAATTATTGACTAATCAATATGAGTTGTTCATTATGAAGCGAAACAAAAGCATTTTGAACATGTATAATAGGCTTTTAATGATCACAAATGGTCCAATGAAGCTTGTTAAGATTTATGCAAGAGAAGACATCAATAAAAAAATATTAAAAGTGCTTCCTAAGAAGGATTAAAAGGCTAGAGTGACTTCAATTAAGGAAGCAAATGATCTATGAATGCTTTCTACTAATATGATTCTAGGAAAGCTCCTCACTCATGAGATCATTATGAAGTAAAGGGTAAAAGAAAACAAAAGAAGAGGATTAGCTCTCAAAACCATCAAGCAAGAAAGTGAGAATGATGAATCCTTTAGTGAAGAAGATGTGGATAATAAAATTACTCTTCTTAATAGAAGAATAAAGAATCTTGTATTAAAGGAGAAGATGCTTGAGGAGAATTCCAAGAGACCATTTAAAGCAAAAAAGGATCAATAATGGAAAAAGCAAGTGATTTGCTACAAATGCAACAAGAAAGAATATATGAAGAGTGAATGTCCTAAATTGAAAAGAACATCAAAGCCATCCAAGAAGAAAACATTCAAAGCTACCTAGGATGATGAGAGAGAGTTAGATGATGATAACTTGGATGAAGAGTTTGGTGCTAGCATTTACTTCATAGCAAAGGAGGATAAAGGAGTTCATAATGAGGCAAGCACTTCTAACCAATCTTTTAATTATGAGATTTATGATGAGGTGAGTGCCTTAAAAGTACTTCTTATCAAATTTGAGTAATTGGTAAAAGAAAATAAAATTTTTAAATCTAAAAATGTAACTTTATAAAATATGATTAATTATTTGAAAATAGAATTAGATGTTGTCACTTCTTCTAAAAAGGATCTTGAAAACTTATTTGAAAATGTTTCAAAGATTTCAATATCAAATAAGTCTTTGAAGAAGAAAATGAAAATGAAAATTTGAATTTGTAAAATAAGAATTTGAAAAAGGAAAATGTGTAGGTTTATGAAAACATGTTTAGCAGTGGAACATATAATTTAAAACTTTGAAAACACCTGATTTCATTAGATCTAGCAATTCTTTTCATAGATCATATCAATTATAGAAAAGATTATTAAAGAAGAGATCAAAAAACTTACTTTTATGTAGATATAGTTCTTTTTTATCCTTCTGAAAAGTTATAGCAAACTTTTCAATCCCCAAGGTAGAGGATCTCTAAACTATCCATACAAATAACAAGAATGGTTAGTAATCAATATTACTTTTTTTATTTTTGAGACTAGTAAAACAAAATAATAAGAATGGATGAAGAATTTTGCCTCTTGATCTTCTATCAAAAACCAAATTATTTCTCTTGTTCTTGAGCTTCAAATGGCTTGGAATCAATGGAGGGAGGAGGCAGTTGAAATATGCTTTTGTATTTTCCTTTTGTTTTCACCAAAACATAATACCATAACCCTAATTAGGTTTAGGTTTAATAAGTTAAGTCATATGCATATCACATGCATTTGGCATGTAACTTACATGTGACTAACTTAAATCTCCTTCCCATAAGTACATGAAAATCATGTGCACTTCCTTTTAATTCATCATACATGAATAAGTTATATGACAATCACATATTGACCATTAAGTCATTCAATTCCATCCAATTCTGCATATACCATGCATGTAGAATATATCATCTTAAATCACTTGTATCTTGAGTTCTACTCATCAGATTTCAATGATCTTGGTATCAAATCAAAGCTCTTTTTATTCTCTTTCCAATGAACATGAAAATCTCAGTTATCTTATAACAATAAAACATTATTTTATCAACATCCATTCATGATTATTATTCCTTTTACTTTTAGTCTACGACCTTTTGGGTTCTTGACATATTGGCAAAATATGAATATATTATTAAACTCCATTTAATAACATCATATGTAAATCAAGAGCAGTGTCTAGTCACACATCATGACTACCTAAATGTCAAGAGGTCATTTGTTTGACTACAACCATTCTATATCATATTTCATGCAATAAACTCCTTTCACCATCCACTATCTCATCTAGGTTTGAGTATGGATTAATGTCAACTCAATGCATAATCAAGTGTGTTAGATCATACCTTAAATTTGATGTCTCACATACCATAATCTTTATTCCTAAAATGCCATTATGAAACTAATTCATCAATAGACATTTTACTCTAGCCAAAGATTCCTGGATAAAGAATATTACATGAATCAATGAGATAAAATCCCTACATTTAATCTATGGTGGTGAAACCAATATTAATAAATAAATACCTTCAAATACTTCACACTATATCCAATCTCCAAGTTATGAATGTCTCCTATGGAGGAATAAAACATAGGTGCCAAAACATAATAATCCATAATTAAGATAACCTTGTTATCTCAAGTCTTAAGGATACTTGCACTACTAATATGAATGAGATATACTTCACAAACATAGATTAATCATCCATATGAAATCTCACTGGCAAGGTCTCTAATGAGGCAGTCCCAAACTACTCATCTGCATGTTCACTTTAGACAACTCTTATCATAATGAATGAGAATCATCCCAAAAGGAAGTATAACATGTGCTGATCTTAACCACATTAATAATATCTATTCTTATTAATACATTGATCAGGGATAATTTAGATATTAAATATTTACATACAATAAGAATCTCATTTCATAAACTCTTTATGAATTCCTTAATACTATTCTAATATCTTAGAATTCATTATTTAATTAATAACCTTTCAAGTACACTGAATAATGAATAATGCTTTTTATTGATAAATTGTTCAATGCAATAAGACATGATGCTCTAGAGCATACACTAACAAAATAAACTTTTAAAAGAAAACCTTTCAAAATTTGAAATGGATGGCATTAAAAGTGATGGTATTCTTAAATATCAAAAGCTTAAATTTGATAGAGAAGGTATTGGTTATGACCATAATACCCCTCTCACTACAAGAAAGTAGTGAGATTGCTTCAGAAATTAGCTACAGAACACGACCATGACTAAATAGCGATGGATTAATGACAGATTAGTGACAAAAATATTTAATGGCAATGGGTTACATTATTTATAGCAAATTCCATCATGATGTAGCTATAGACGTAGTTCCATCGCTAATTCCATCATGATTTAGCTACGGATGTATGTTTGTAGCGAAATCCATCACTATTTAGCTATGAATGTTATTCCATTGCTAATTCCATTACAATTTAGCTACAGATGTGGTTCCATAGCAAAATTTCAACACCATTTCATTTTTTCACTAAATATTATTCATTTTTTGAGAAAATAATTAAAATTTGTTAATAATATTATCTTCATTTATAAAATTATAGAGATTATTATTATGTTTTTTAAAAAATATAAAATGTTATACTCCATAAATTACATTTTGATATAAATGTTGTACGCCATAAATAATTATTTATATTTTAAGAAATTTATATATTAATTATTCATGTTATTCCAATATCAACGTTTATTCTTCAAAAAAATTATTGTATCATTAATAATAATTTAAAATATTAAAAAAGTATTTTAACTTATTATTTTATCAATAAATAAAATTATTAATTTTCATAAAATTTATAGTATATTATTTAATTTGAGAAATATGTAAATAAATAGTTTGTATAAAAATATTTAATATTTATTCATATAGTTTCAAAATTTTATCTAAGAATGATATAGTTAAATTGTCATGTTAAAAAATTAATAAATGTAAAATTATTATGTAATATATAATATTTTTAAAGAAATATTTATTGCATCTAAAAATATGAAATTTATAATTAATTTATGAATTATAAATAATAAATTAAAGTGAAAAATCAAAATTATGTAAACACCTCTAAATGGCGTCGTTTAGGAAGGATGTATGAAAGGGAACCTAACCTAATCAAATCGGTCCTTCCTCACTTCACCTCTTCCAAATGTAATTTCTGAAGTAACCTTAAACCAAGTAACTGGCAGAGAGCTCCTCTTCATTTTCTTCTTGCTAACTCACTTAGCTCTATATAGTTGATATATTAGTTAGCTCAATTGCTTTCAGAGCTTTACAAAGTCATGCACATATTGAAACCCATAACCAACTAACGGTGAAGGACCAAAATTCCAAAGCCTTTCAATTGGTTTTTTTGGATCAACTTTGGCCTTCATTTCAATAAGTACCGCCAATAAAGTGAAGTTTTTATTTTGTTCTTAGCTCTTGTCTTCATTTTCCGGATTGGTTATGTCTCAAGCAGAGCTTTGCCAAGGCATATTAAGATTGGAAAGGCAAAGACATCAGTGAAATTGAAGTATTGATTCTTGGAAATGCCCATTCTTTCTATCTATAAGATTGCTTTTCTGCTTTGAAAATACACATTCTTTGAAAATTTAGATGACTTAAGTGATATATTATGTGAATGAGTAAACTCAGTTTATCTTATGGAAATAGAACTTGGTTTATTAAGTATGCAAAGTTAGTTTATTGCGTAAATTGGTTTATTGGATTGGCTAAGTTGGTTTATTACGTAAATTGAGTTTGATTTATGGAAATATAACATGGAAAAGAATTATTCAGTACTTTATTCAAAAATCATTTGGGTATTATGGAAAATATTCTTTAAAAGTGAAAGATAGTAGAGGATGGAATCAAACTGACTATAATAAGATTAGTTAGGTTTGAGAGACTGATATGCAGGGTTAGTTTAAAGATGAGGTTGAACTAAAAATACTATGGAAAAAGGGTTTATTGACAATCACTTAAGCCCATTTTCTATATATTACTAGGTATATGAATCTGGTCAAGAATACAAATAAAGTATATTAATTAAAACCATAATGGGACTAATTATTTTTGTAAGACAGAAAAGGAAAATAAAATCGTATTGATATAAATTCCTTCAAAACCTAAAGAAATGTGCTCATTGATTTTACTCACCCATAAAAAGTTCTAAGCATGTTATCTGCTGGTAATAAATCACCTAAAATAACTAAACATATGTTATTATACCATCACAAAAGAAAATGGAAAAGAGTTATATATAAATAAATGAATATAATATATATATATATATATATATATATATATGTATATATATATATGCATGTATATATACACACAGATGTAAAAGGACATTAAACTAGGAAATAAACCTTAATAAAAATTACTAGCTAGATAATGAAGTAACCTCAAAGAAGTACATGCAAAGGCTATATAAAGAAGCTTTAGAAGCTAGTGTGTTGCCTACTGATAGATTCATTTTATTGAAAAAAAAGGGTTTGCTCGGTGGATTTAGACTAGGCAATAATGAATTGTTTCTTGTTTCAATTATTTTACATATAATATATAGTTTACACATTAACAATTTATGTTTTAGATATAACTAAGAAACCATACATAGTCAAAAGAAATTAACAAGATGCAAATGTTTTCTGTATTAAGCTGGCATATATTCAAGCAGATTCGTTGTGATAATACCGAAACTAACTACACTTGTAAATGGATATATGTATTGGACTAATATTATATTCAAGGTGTCTAAATTACCATTTTAGAAATAACTAAGCAACTATACATGGTCAAAAGAAATTTACAAAATGCAAATATTGTATTGATTAATTGTAGATTGTTTCTTATAAAATCTTCCTTTAACTTACAATTCTAATTCAATTGACCTCAAAAGCTAAAAAATTAAAGAAAAAAGTTATTTTAACCCCAAATTTAACATCATGTATTAAAATATTGAAAACTTAAATTATAATAATCCATTATATCCATAATTTACTCTTTGTGTAAAAAATATATAATTCTTCTTTTTATAATTCAATTTACAATTCAAATTTCTATCATAATCATTTTAATTTTAAAAATAAAAATTACTTTTAAAGTATATATTAATAATTTGAAATCTAAATAATAAATAGCTTTTTTAATTGTGACTATATAATAATCATTTTATATTTTAATACAATTTCAAGTAAAATTCAATTTATAACTTTAATATTTTTGATTAATAAATTAATTCCAATTAGTAAAATTGTTATTGAATAAAACTATAGAATATGATAAAATATGAATTAAAAATAATTATATTATACTTAATCACATAATAAAATATGATAAAATATGGATTAAAATTAATTAATCATTAATGATAATAGAAATTGATTTATCATTAATATTGTGATTAAATCAAAGAAAGTTCTTATCAAATGAAAATATTATGATTAAATAATCTAGTTAATTAATTAATCAATTTAATATGTCTAGATAATCTTATATTTATTCTTTTAATTAATTTACGAATTTATTATTTTTGTACTATATGAGAAATTATTTCATTAGATCTTACCAATTGTTTGTTAGATGCTTTCATAAATGTTATATTTTATGTATAGTTTTTATAATTGAAATGCTTGATTGTTTAGTCTTTGGTGAAATTATAAAACTCATCATTACTAAGAAAAAGAAATAATTTAAGTAACAACAAATCTTCTATGTTTTTGATATAATAAATACATATATATGCCTAAGTCATATCCAAGTTTAAGAGATTTTATGTTTTAATGATCTAATACAAAATATAGAATTTACCAATGGAGTTAGAGAGTTCATTCAGTTTTCATGTACTAAAGAAGTATGTATGAGTAATGGACTTATGAGATGTTTATTTTCAAGACATAGAAATGTATTTTCCCAAACTATGGATGATTGTAACATCCACTTATTAAAGTTAGGTTTTCTTCCTGATTATTACATTTGACACTACCATGGTGAAGACTACATCTAAAGAGAGGGTGGTTGTAATGACAAAAATGAAAATATTACAAGATGGAATATGGGGGAAGAAACATCTAGTAATGTAGAATTACAATTTTTGATGAACTTAAAATGTGAAATGGTAATGAATGGATGTAGAAATTTGGAGTATAATAATGATGTTGAAGAAGCACCTAATGATGAAGCGTAGAAGTTTTTTGATATGTTGAAATCTTGTAATGTTCAGTTGTGGCCTGGTTATAATAAGATGTCAAAGATGTTGGTAATAGCTTGTATGCTTAATATTAAATTAGAGCATTACATATCAGAGTAAGGGTATAATGATAAAATGCAATATTTGCAAGATGCATTGCTGGAGGAAAATGAAATTGTTGGTATTTTTATAAGATAAAAAAAACTAATCAAAGGGCTAGGTCTACCTGTTGAGGAGATAGATTGTTGTATGTGCGGATGTATATTATATTAGTAGATGGATGATGAATAAGATAAGTGCAAATTTTGTAACCATCCAAGATATAAAATGAATAGAGTTGTAAGTATGCATTAAAAACTTGAACCATACAAGAAGATGTTCTATTTTCCATTAACACCAAGGTTGCAAAGGTTGTATGCATCGAAAGCAACTACTGAACAAATATAATGGGTTGAGGAACATTATAAAGAAGAAGATATAATGTATCACCCATCTAATCCAGAAGTATGGAAGCATTTTAATAGCACTTTCTAGACTCTGCTACAGAGACTCAAAATGTACGATTGGGCTTACATATAGATGGATTTTGACCATTTGAATAGTTGGGACAACAACACTCATCATGGCCTATTATAATAATGCCTTATAATTTACCACCCGGGATGTGTATAAAGAGAAATACATGTTCTTGACTTTGATAATACCTGTGCCAACTAATCTTAAGCAAAAACTTGATGTATACTTGCAACCACTTATTGCTGAACTTAATAACTTATAGAAGAATGGTGTCATTACTTATGATGTATCAAAAAAGTAAAATTTTATGATGAGAGCTACCTTATTATGGACTATTAGTGATTTTCTAGCATATTATATGTTGTCTGGTTGGAATACAAGTAACAAGTTAGCATGTCCATATTGTATGAAATATTCTCAAGTGTTTCACTTGCCAAATGGGGGTAAGGCATCATGGTTTGATAATCATAGGAAGTTTCTTCCACAAGGACATGTGTTTCATTGAAATGGGTATAGTAAAAAAAATCACTTAGAGCGGTTTCCTCCTCCTCCAATAAAGATAGGTGAACAAATACTTATGGAGATTGAGGAGTTTGGGTTGTAGAAAATCACTGAACTATATGTAAAAGAAATAAATAATCGATGTCATAATTATGGATGGAAGAAAAAAAACATTTTTTAAATATTATGCACTGAATTAGAGTTCATTGTTAATTCAACATAATCTTGATGTTATGCACATTGAGAAAAATGTGTTTAATAACATTTTTAATATTATGATGAACATTGAAGGCAAAATAAAAGATAACACTAAATAAAGAGCGGATTTAAAAATTTTTTGTAAAAGGAATGAGCTAGAGCAAGATGCATGCGCAGGCAAATATCCAAAGGCATGTTACACTTTTATCAATCTTATATTCATATACCATTGAATGATTAAATTCCATTTCTAATTTATTTTTCTTAAATTTACTGCTTTATATTTAGCTTTGTAGTAAATTATTTCATTTGAAGTCCTTCTATCTTTTAATATCATTTGATCATCATTTTCTATTTTAATTCGTAATATGCAACTAAATTAAATTTCTATTAAGAATCTGTTGTTGTTATGTCATAATTTAATACAACAGTCTTACTTATATATTAACATAACTCTGCTGATAGCTTAATATTAATTACCTCTTAATATCCTGTTTATGTGTTCTAGTAGTTCTTATTACTATTTCTGTTTAAACCTTAAATCCTGTTATCAGATTTTATTCAGTAATACTTTAAGCATAATGAATCATATTAAATCCCAGAATTCATTTAAATCAGGAAATAATCAGTTCTTGCTTAAT
>CANYBF011514210.1:0-20399 GCA_948192965.1 Dalechampia spathulata | reverse complement strand
ATATATATATATATATATATATATATATGTCTATATATATATTGTACTCTTCAAACATTAAGATATTATAAAAAATTTGTAATAGAAGAAACAAGAATCCTAATAAGATAACAATTACCGCTTAATGTATATTAGTATGGGCTAGATATTTTGTTAGGCAAAAAAACCTTATAAAATGAAAATATATAAGAACAAGATTATACGTACATGAAAGACTAAGGAGAATGGAATAGAGATGGTGACAGTGAAGAGACCTAGACCACATCTTCAATTTAATTGAAGGTAAGATAGTGTGTAAAAATTGTTAGTTATTCATAAGAATCTTTGAATCCTAGAAAAGGGACCTAGGATATAAACTATTATAAGAAAGGTAAAGTTGCACAGACAAGCTTAGATGTATGAATTAATGATCTATGGACATTATTTTTGAGATAGGGTTATATTATTAGTTGAGTTTTGGTGATAGATGTTATACTACATAGTTGTTGTTTTGATAACTAGTTATGAACACTTGAGGAGTTCCTTGTGTGTATAATTATTTTTACTTATGATTATAGAAGCTATCTATAGAATAACTATTGTGTTATATTAGCTAACTTAGAGTTATTCTATTTTTGCTTGTAGACATGTAAATAGCTTACTTGCAATTTGAATAGTAAAAGTAACAATCCTTAGACTATCAAGTAGATTTAATTAGTTTTAAAATTGAGATAAGCTAATACGTAAGCTACATTAAATGTATAATTTACTAAAGCTGAGCTGGAGCATAGAAACTTGCCAAAATTGAGTTTGTTCATTTATCTTTCTAATGAAAATAATGTTTAATATAGCAAGGCTTGTGCATGGAGTTAACGAATTCATAATAAACTTATATAATTGGACCAAATGATCTATTCATTAATGAGCTTTGATTTTCATATAAATTAAAGAAATAATTGAGAAATATTATACAAGGATAGACCATGTCTTTTCTTTCACATGGAATTTGTATACTACTACCATAACAATAAATCCTTTAGTGGAAAGAATTAATGAAGTTGAAAACCATCAAGGTATAAAGACTGCTACATAATTAAAGCAATGATGAGTGTGTTATTGGATCTTAAGTTATATGAGTGTGTAAATCTTTGATGGGCATGATGCCAACCTAACATAATGATTGAATGAAATTAATATGTTGGATTGTATATTCTTTAATAAAATGAGTAGGTTAACACTTTCCTTTTATGATGTTAAAAGTGTAACTATCTATTGTGTTGATCTCTCAAAGATATACATTGGAGCCATTATGTCCTTGTATGTGATCTTTTTATGTTGTTTTATATCTATTAAAGGTTCACCTGAAATGTATAGAAGCTAGTATTTGATTATGGTTTTTTTACTTAGTCACTGCTTATTGTGTTAACTATACAGTTTAGGAGGAAGGCAAAATATTTCAGTACATATACATGCTTATAATTAACTATAATAAACTAACCTAAAAGTTATCAAGATATATTGTGGGATATGATTAAATTACTGCTGGTTAAAGAATAGTTATATATGATAACTGAATTTAGTTCACTAGGGTATGATGAAATCGTAATTCTCATGGCTAGAAGTATACACATATACACTTGTGCACACTTTAGGAATGAGAAAATGAACTCTATATGCAAAATAACCATACCTTTTATTAATTTAGATGATACTTTAAAATAATTAAATTATAATAATAAATCAGTTACTATCCATAAGAAATAAGCATATTAATAAGATTCTTAGAGTGAGGTTAAGTTGATACATTAATTCAAACATAGATTAAATGCCCAACCTAGAAGCATTGAACCACTTGATCATATGTTGATATTAAACTATTATCAAAAAATTTGTATTGATTATAAGTGTGCATGCATGTTTGTGTACGTGGTAGGTTAACATATAAATTAATTTACCTTGCATAATTGCCATTAACTTAAGCAGCTGCAACTTTATTTTAAATATCTTATAGAACCATATACATGTGTGTGTGTGCAAGTATTAATGTTAGAGCTAAAGAAAACAAGCATAAAACTTAATTATTCTGGAAAATGTGCATCAATTTATTATAAGAATAAGGAGCTAATAAATGCATATATAGAAATGATGATTGGACCATACTAAACTCACTATCACTATGTAAATAATGGTGGAAGTAAGCAGTTGAGAATTAATGAAAAGTTGACCTTTGTGAAAACTAGAATGTTTCGAGTTTTAGTGCATAATAAGCAAAATTTAAACTCTTAAATCTAGCATCTGTATGACATATAAATTGATTTGAGCACAAGGCTAATATGCATGATAATTAAGTATACAAATATGCATTAAGGTATATATATAATAATAATAATAATAATAATAATAATAATAATAATAATAATAATAATAATAATAATAATAATAATTTGAGAACCAACTTAATTAAGCATAACTAAGATATATGGCTAATGTTCTTAATGATTGAGATATGCATTGCATTTTTAAGACATTTTACTAATGGCTTTATTTAAAAAATACATGGTCAAGTTATGTCTAAGGATACATAATGATAGCATATAAAAAGATTAGTTTATAATTCCTAAATTATAGATTTACATAATGCATGAATTGGTTTTAGTTGGTGAACGGTTTCTATGTCAATAATACACATGTAGAGTATGTTAAGAAAATGCTTGAACTATGGTTTGAGAATTAACTTGTTTGAGCATACTTTGAGTGCACTTTGACTCATAATATTATGAGGATGATGTCATAAGAAATCAAACTAAATTAAGATCATTTATTAGCTAAGTTGTTGGATTATTTAATTCTATAGAAGCATTGGATAAATTATATTTAAACATGAATGATTTTATGTATTAGAGTACATGAAATAGTTTAGATGTGTGTGTACTTCTAAATAATATAGTTGTACATTTTGAATCAAGAATGTTACTTCATACTTATGATAAGTCATGAATGCCTTAAGAGTATGGTGTTTTAATTTATATTTGCTCACTTATTTGTGTATAATTAATGATGATTGATATACATATATTACATTTATGTTTATATATTATTATTTCCTTAAAATGAGATTGATAAATAAATAACTAACTTGTTTAAAAGGTAAATGTATAGCAGAGAAAAATATCAAGTAATACTTTTATTAGCATTCATTAATTATTTGATAATTCTATTTAAGAAATGAATTATTATTCAATAAGTTAGTAAATTTTAAATATATTAAATTATGAACACTTGATGAATGTGTTGGTTGATATATTCGTATAAATTGATGTCTTTTATTATAATAACGATGTTTAGTTTATACATTGGAATTATTAATGATTTACAAATATGTTATGAATTAATCATGAATGACATAGACGATGTTTAAACTATTTATCTGTAAATGAGATTCATAGGTAAAATACAAAGGCTTATTAATTACAAACATATCATTATATAATGTTATGAAAATTGAATTAATAATTATTTATTGGAATGCATGATTTATATAGATACTCTAAAATGTTATTTTTTTTATAGTTAAGTCAACATTATACAGTTGAATACATAATAAAGGCATAAATCATGCATAATACATTATTAGCATCATATTTCATAGGAATAAAGGAGGTACAATCATATATATATATATATATATATATATATATATAGAATATTGAAAATATAGAAAATATAAAAAAGTATAAAGATACTAGGAAATAAATGATTGAAAATATACTTAATATAGATTGTGCACAATCAGATATAGAGACTGATGTGATCGTATATAAATGATGAAATTACATAGAATAGAGGAATGCAATTCATATTTGCATTCATTATCATATAGCATGACATTGCTACAAGAAAAGAGGAATGCAATAAATATTTGCATTCATTATCACATAGCATGGCATTGCTACAAGAGAAGAGGAAGCAATAAATATTTACATTCATTGACATAAAGCATACCATTACCATAATATTGATATACAAAATGATAATATGATTGATTCATGATTGTGATATATGATCAAAGAGTTATTGATAGAGAAATTATATGAAATGATATTTTTCCATTAATTATATTTATTAGTTGCAAAATTGTATCCATGATATATTGTTATAATTCATTATTTATTTAACTAATTAACTATGTTTATTATAAAAAAAATAAATATGATTGATTTATAGTAATGGTGTATGATATGTTATAAATTTAATACACTGATATAGATTAACATTTACCATTAGAATATGATAAGGATACAAATCAACATATGTTTATGATATAAATTTATATATGATTTGATTTACTTTATGACTATAATATTTGATTATAGATGAGTTGATATAGTTAGAATATTATGAGGCAATGTTATTGACTATATTATTATATTTATTCCAATATTAATTGATGTTAATCCTCCTTGAAGAGTTATGACAAACCATGAAGATATGAATGACTTAGATAGTGAATTATTGATGTTCTAATTATACCCTTAGCTTAATATGTTACCATTTATCAATAAATACCAATTTAATCATTAATAATGAACTGTGAAAAAGATGAATCAAAATAAGTAGAATATTAAGAACGTTATAATTATTTACATAGAAATATAAATAATATTTACATGTGTTATCTTGATTAAGGTTATTATACTCTTGTGTACCACTAAGTGATATACTTATTTATTTATCATTTAATGAACTTAGGTTAGATAAATTAAGAGGAACATCTAGATCAGTGAGGCATTAATGTAGTCAGAATACTCTGAGTTTTGTATAACTCTCAAAAACTAATTTTGATGGTATAATATTTTCATATCAGATGTTTTTGTTATGCAACTATCATTGTATAGTTTACAGGTAGTAAAATATTTTGGGTTTATATATAAGTAAAGATGCTAAAAAAATCTTTTGTAGAATGATTAATGAATTTCTAACTGTATGAGTTTTATTAATCATTCTATGGGAGCATGTTTTCACTGGTCAGGTATGACATGCTCACAGGCTAAGCTTATCTTGATCATGAATATATTATATCACACCCGATTGGTGAAATATACTCCTATAGAATTATTAATACATACCATATAATTAGAAATCCATTAATCACCCTATAAAGGATCTATGAAATTTTCTTTTCAAATAAAATATATATAGTCTATAAATGTAACTATTAATTTTATTATCTGTGGCTTTACGTATTCACCTACTCATATAAATATACTCGTTCATAAATCAATACATACCATAAATAACTATTGCACACATCATTATATAATATATACTTGTTACACACATTAGGTAGTTTTAATGTTATAATTTATATACAAGCATAAAATATTCACTGCCTATAACTGTATAATGATAGTTGTATAATAAAAGAAAACATCTACGAAGAATATATTATACTATCAAAAGTGTATTTGAGGATTATATAAAACTCGAAGTATCTTAACTTTGTTGGTACTTCACTGATCTAGAAACCCTCTAAACTAATATGACTTGCATTCATCAAATGATAAATATTGAATATATTACTTAATGTTACCTAAATTGCATAAATAATTAACATGTAATAAATAAACCATCAATCCATAATATTATTATAATATATTTACCTTTAAGTAAGCTTTTTGTTTATATGACAATTTGTTCATGAAGTCAACATCAAATAAGCATAAATTTACCAATATTGTAAAATGCTAAATTATATATATGAACAAATTACATGCTAAATTACACTTTTTATTTACGTGCATTAATAATTTTCTTATACCAATAGTTTTGTTTATGTATAAATAACCATGTGTTTCATGTATCTCTTTCCCACCATGGTGCATGCTAAATTACACTTTTCCACTCTATCTAATTTATTAATTCTTTTGCTAATGCATAAATATAAATTTCAAAATGTAAAATGCTAAAAAAAATAACATTTATTAGCATTAATAAGTTAATGTAACTTGGTAACTTAATTATGTAAATCATTCATTAAGGTAGCATAGATGCAACAATCACACACACATATGGATGATTTAAGGATTACTTAAGTTACGTCAACATTCTATTCGTCTTATCATTTATGAAAAATCCTTCAAGGTTAATGGTTTATAGTAGCTTATGTCAATAATAAGTAGGACTTGTAAATATTCCTCATACTGTCCAATGGTTTTAATGTATGTTTATCAAACTCAACTTCTGATTAGTCCTCTTATTACCCAACTAATATTCAATCATTTTAGTTTTTGGCTTACCCTTTAGTAGCCTCTAAGTTGTACCTAACTAATGCATAATTTAATAAAGTTTTATGGTTCATTATTTAGGCTCTATATAGTCAATAAGAATCTCATTCTTTTCTACATATTCATTAAGTGCCCCACTTATGCATTTATTAATTTGTTCGATCTAACCTAAATTCAATAGTGTGCATCTTATTCTAAATTAATTTTGCTCATACATAATGTCATTCATACTCTTTAATTTCTATCTCTTAATTGGACTTAATACCACCCTTAATGGCCTAAAGCATGTTAATGAAATTTCTATTCAAAACTTACGTAAGTAAGTTCACTTAAATATCATATTTAAAGGCTCACATTATTCATATAAATTTGGAAAATCCTTACTTAATAAATGTTATAATGGAGTTAATATACAATTCAATAGCTTAGCATAATTATGAAATTATATACATGGTGTTTAAACATGTATCTACTTGTATAAAAAGTCCATTTCATTACATATAAGCATTTGCGCAGATACATGTATATATATGTGTAGACCTTGAATTTTCATAAACTCCTTGCATTTTTGAGTTTCCTCAATATGGCTTAGTATAGATCTAGGTTATTGATCCCAAATTGTACACATGCATTTTAGCCTCCCATAAGTGCTCTAGACATGGGGAGCATGTTACATTTTGCTTATTGAAGGTGTAACACATAGCATGCATTTTTTGATGTATGAAGCACATAATGCTACATGCTCTATATATTTAATTGAAATGCACATGATGCATGATCTTTTCTCATGCATATGTAATATGCTCCATGTGTCACCATGTCATTTTAGCATGAATGAGGAACATTGAGCATAGGTTGCACAACCTTAGGATCTGTGCGTGTAGGGCACATATAAGGTGTATTCCTTGATATATTATGCATATACTACTATATGCCATCCATATTGCATGCGCACTATATGCTACACATATAGCACTACATATTATGCATATAGCAATACATGTTGCCCATATCACCCTTAAATTTCTAGAATCCCACATTACTAGTTCATTTTTGGCAACTTACCACTCTTACCTATAAATATGGCTCATATGTTTATGGAAAAGAGGTTTGAATTTTGCTAATTATGATCAAACTCTGTCAAAATTATTTCTCACTTAATTAAATACTTAATTAAGTTATTAATTAGGTTTTAGAGACTAATTAATCCTCGCCTAAATCCCTACTCATATTTTGGAATCAAGATTAAGGTTTAACCAACATTGATGAGTGTTGGAATGCTTCTTCCTTTCTCTTTTCTCTTGATTTTCTTAATCAATTTTATGATTTTACTTTGATTTATGTTTGATTGCCCTCAACCATGAATGTAACAATAGCCATAGTGATCTATGATAGTCAAATATTTAACTATTTTGGCATTTTGATTCGTATGTTTGCTTAAAAACTCATTTTCTTCTTTGTTTGCATGTTATATATCGTGCAGTCACATGCTATGCTATACATATAGCCCTATTTTTAGTACATGCTATATCATGTCATGTTATATATTGCATACATAGTATATATATTTTTACATCTTTCAAGAGTTTCAATATGTTTTCATTTGTTTTTTGATTCTAATTGAAGTTTTTAGTAGCATTTGTAATTTCACAGTAATCCAAATGATCTGAATTCATTATACATTATTCCAATTTAATTAATTTTAGCTATAAAATTGATTTTCAAGTTAATGCAACTTTTAAGATTTTAATTTGATGATGATATGATTCAGTTTAAATTAATTGTTGAATCATTTTCAATTTATTTATGATCATATGGAAATCTTTTAATTTGATTATCATGATTATTTTATTGATTTTTGCTTAAAACTCAATTAAATTTACTTTATCTATAATTAAATGCCATTTAATTATGTTATTTATCACTTAGTATGCCTTGAATGAATTCGAATACTGAGTTATTTTTGAGTGATGTTTGATGATCTCGGATCTTTTAATTCAAGTCTTTGATTGATTTTTACCTAAAAGTTAATTCTAATTGTCTTTTAATTGATTTTTACTTGATTTTTAAATTAAATTCCATTTAATTTACTTTCCATGCTATAGATGATTAAGTGTGAATTGAGAGGTAAATTGAGCCTAAATGACTTACTTAGTATAATTTTAAGAGCTCTCAATCATTCTTATGACATTTATATGATCTAACTTGTGTTTTTTGCATTTTTCATGTTTGTCTTTTATACATTTAGCTTAACATCTCATTTTTATATCATAAAAGATCTTTTTTAATAAAATAGGCCTCTATTTTATTCCCTATCATGTATGTCTACCATTATTCATCATGTATTCCTCTGTCTCTTCTTTCCTTTGTTGTAGGCCATTATTTCTTTTCATTACTATGCTTTGTTATGTTGTCATGCTATATCTGCCATGATTGTTATCATCCTATAGTGTGTGCATTATTCATGCTTATGCATATTTATACACTTGCTTAGGTCAATTAACTTGTTAAGATGGTAAAATCAAACTTAAAACTCTAAAAGAATAAATCTTTACCACCTAAATCGTAAAGGGTTTAACTTAGCACTTCTGTTATGGGTTGGTTAAACCAAATTTCAAAACCATTTGATGGCGACTCCATCTTATAACCTTTAGTAGGTCTATATCATTCCTTGAGGGAGCCCCTCAAGAAGACTTCCTTTTCACTCCAAGCAAGCCCCCGATGCTATTTATCATAAGCCTCTAGATTATGGTGAAAGCCCCACCCATATTATGCATATTTCTTGGAAACCTTTATTCATTTCTCAACCAATAACCACATACCATTAAAGCAAAATAGTCCTTAATACTTTAAGTTGAATCATCACTTCCTCACACATACATACCTTAATCCTATAACTCCTCTTTAATCATTCCATTATTACATCTAAAAGTCACTACAATTCTTTTTACATGCATACATGTTAATATCATTATCAAATAGCTTTTTCACCGTTAGCACTTACTTATGAATTAATGTAATATCTCTTAATTACACTTAATATCAGGCATATATGTAAGGCTAAAGTAAATTAAATACTTGGTTATCATAATTAACATTAAAATACTAATTACCAAACTTACATTAAAATACTTTATATGTAACTAATTACCCAACTAACTCAAAAAACACATAACAATTAAACTTATATAAACATTGAAGAGACCTTAAACTTATCTAAGCTTTAATAAACCAACCAAAACCATCTTATTAGTCATTATAAGAATTAATTGCCTTATGTTTCTTTCCAAGTGATTGAGCTCTTCCTTCTTCCCTTTCCTATTAAACACGCCTTTAACAAATGGATTCTAGTGTATGCTACAAAGTTTTCCCTTTCTTTATTATATAAGATATTTCCTTTATGGTATTAAATTCCACCACCTCACTACTGATTAAAGAATCCCTTAAACAAGTGGTAAAGTTTATCTCCTTGTAACTAAATCATCCTTTATCCACCATTTGCTTAGGTTTTGTAAATTTTATCCTATCTATTACTAAAAAGTCAACTAAGATTATTGATCATTTCATATTTTATAACACATATGTACATATGTGCAAATCCCCCTCCAATTATGAAGCTAAAGTATTCACTTTCACTACATTCAAACATTGAATATATATGTACTTAGTCACTCCATCTATTGATAGCATTTATCATCCATTCTTGATAATTAATATAGATATAACTCATTCAAAATTTTATACTTATTTATTTTATTATTTCATCAAGTAATTACTAAGTTATATGAAAATGTTCATACAATATATGCATTAACTCCATCAGTCTTTTGCTTTAGCTCAACTTACTATAATAGTTACACTTAAAATGGTTGAAGCATAATAAATGCTATTCACTTACTTATAATTAAATATACATGCGTGATGGATGTGATATATACCATCATCTCATGTTTAATTCCATAAAATTATATTTATTCATGAATTATTTTGATGTTCACAAGATGATGACATGATCTTTCACTAATTTATTACATAATCATAATACTAAATCTACTAATCCACCTTGTACACCTTTGATTTTACTTACATAGATTGAATGGAACATAATGAATCATAAATACATGTTCATGGATAAATATGCAAAAACAAAGACATTATAAGTGTGATATCATTTTAAATCCAATGAGAACAATGCATTATTATTCTTCTACTATACCATCATACATCTTCAAAGAAACAATTATTAGTCATATATATGAGTTAGCTTTAACATGACTAATAATTATCACTTAAATATAATTAAATATATAAAAATACAGGATGTGATAGATTATTCATGTTATTCAAGACGTGATATATGTAAGAAGTGTTATACATAAGTATCGTGCAAGTCTGTTGAAGAGGCCTTAAGCTAGATCCATAACACATGGAATCAAAGCTTTTAAAATTATGTAGATAGGGGGTACAATTGAGTGACTTTGATATTGTACAGATATAGGAATATACAACTAAGAATAGCTCAAGAAATTTTAAGATTGTATAAATATAGGACTATGCAATCAAGAATAACTTAAAAGGATTGATAGTACTACCCATATTAGCAAGATATGTACCTTTTCAATGCTCATTTAATAAGAACTTCATAGTTAAACATGCTTGATTTAGAGTAATGATATAATTAGTGACCTCCTATAAAATTTCCTTAAAAAGCATTTGAGTGAGTATAAAGCATACAAGAAAGGTCTAATCGTGTATTATGAAGGTAGTCATCAAGTCAAGTTGTAAATGATAGTGTAATGTATACAAATGACTTATATGAGAATGTTGAACAAGTGTTCATTAAGACACTTGGAAAATGAATTGACAAATTTTAGATTGTATTGAGCAAAACTCATGCCAAAATTGAGATGCTTGAGAATATGACTAAACTCTTAAGCAAGCATGCATTAAGGTGCTTAGAAATTTTAATCAAATTATTGAATTATAAGCAATCGTATATTTTAACACTTAGGGATTGAATTAAATAACTTGAGGCTACATTAGTCTAAGTAAATGTACTAATAATGCATGTTTATTAAATGTAAAGTTGCTTAAAGTTATAGTAGTTTGAGTTGAGTTATTTGTAGAATGTGTGAATTGTTCTATAGTGGTAGAGTAATGAAAATAAAAAATGTTCTCTATTTATAGGTCAACTAATAGAGATTGAGGTTATTCATAAAGAGGTAATTATAGGTGTAAATATCCATCTTAGTATAGAGGAATGATTCACTAAAGTGAAATTGCTATTGTGTTGTGTGGACCTATAAGATGAGGATGAATCTATCAAGACCTTGTACATAGATGTGGAATCCATTTTTCTATTGCTTATACAAGAAGTTATGATAACAAGTGCAAGGTAAATGATATAACTAATGATATTTTTTTTGAATATGTAAATAAATGTTGAACTGGGAGATAGGTGGAGTCACTTGTTCATTTGTAAAGTTAAAGTGGACTACAAGATCTATGAAATATAAAGAGGCAAGTGGAGTATCTATATCAAGAAGTGGTTTTTGATGATAAGAGTAACAAAATAAGGAAGCATTTAAATGTTAACCAATTATAATCGAACCTTGTTAAGCTATGAAATATAGGGAAATTTAAAGGCTATAAATTCAAAAGTTTTTAAGACTATAAGCATAACTCAATAGATAACTTAGTGATTGTAGACTTTATGATAGTTACCATGGATGTACTATTTACTATTAATAGGGGAACAACATTATGTATCTTGATAATACAAGCCAATATGTGAAAAGGATATGCTTTCAGCTTTATAGCCAAAGGAAGAGGTAAAATAAGGAGAGAATATTTATATGGTAGTCCTAATGTTGAAGAAGCCAAAGTGTGAATTAAAATGTCCAAAATTGATCAAAGAGGTGGTATCGAAGTTCAAGGATATCATGTTTGATAAGTTGCCAAAGGTTTTACATCCTTAACATGTGATTGGCTATACTATTACATTAGTTCCATGGGTGAGATCACTTATTAGGACTCCTTATTATATAGCTCCACCTGAGCTTGTTGAGTTGCAAAAATAATTAGAGGGGTTGTTGGAAGCTAGATTTATCTAACTAGTGAAGGCCTTTTGGCACTCCAATCCTTTTTAAGAAAAAAAAGATTTGGGCCATAACCTAAAGTAAAGGTGGCAAAGGGACATAACCTAAAGATGGCCTACATAACTCGATATAATGCTTTTGAATTTCTTATTATGTCTTTTGTACTAGTAAATGCTCTTGCTTTTTTTACACCTTAATGAACCAAGTTTTCCATGAATGCTTTAACAAGTTTATATGAGTATATTTAGATGATATCATGGTTTATAGTGCAACTTTGGAGTACCACCGAGAACACTTATGACTTGTGTTTGAGAGATTATGACAAAAACATCTATCTATGAAGAAGGAAAAATATACATTTGGGTATATTAGAATCAATTTCATGGACCATGTTAGTGTCCATGGTCACATTTGAATGGACTAAGATAATACAGATAAGTAAAGGTTGTAGGATCCTTACTTTTAGAACTAAGCTATGATTATTTTTTAGACTAGCAAACCATCATATATGATTTATTCAAGGATACTTGCAACACATTCTTCTCTTGATTGAGCTACTGGTAGAAGAAAATGGTTGGAAGTGGACTAATCAGTGCCAAGAGGCATTCAAGAATCTAAAGGAAGTGGTTATAAGTCATCTCATTTTACAATTACCTAATATGTTAAAGCCTTTTGAAGTGAAAATAAATGCCTTAAACTTTGTGCTAGGATAGGAGTTGATCCAAGATGGAAATCCATTAGTATTTGAAAGTTGCGAGTTGAGTGAAGCTGAAAGGAGATGCATAACTCACAGGAAGGAATTATTTAGGTGACATATTATCATTGGGTTTAGCATTATTACTTATTGGGTCATTTACTTACCCAATCTATACTTACTTTGAAGTAA
Source organism: Dalechampia spathulata (assembly GCA_948192965.1). Taxonomy (NCBI): domain Eukaryota; kingdom Viridiplantae; phylum Streptophyta; class Magnoliopsida; order Malpighiales; family Euphorbiaceae; genus Dalechampia; species Dalechampia spathulata. Next base: position 7,152 of record CANYBF011514210.1, on the reverse strand, counting down.
ACTAGGCAGTAAGAACACTTAATAGAGTTTGAATTCCAACTAGAAAACAATCCAAGGAAGGTAAACTGAGTGGATAATGCATTAAGTAATAAAATGGAGTTACCAATTATGAATCAACTCACTTACTTGTACTTTAACTTAATGAAGACCTCTTTAAAAGATCAAATCTAAGAGAACTTGACTAGAGATCAACAAGCATTAGCCCTCATGAATTTGGTGAAGCAAAGATAATTATGAATAAAAGATGAACTATTAATGATATGATTAGATTCTCTATATGTATCAAGGACAGAGAATTGAAGAAAATATTGATGCAAGAATAGCGTTATAACTAACAAGTAGGATATTCATAATGGTATCAAATACAAATCCTTCTAGTGTCAAACTTTTATTTGCTAAAGATAGGGGAGGATGTTTAGGTGTACTTAAAAAATATGCTTGATTTACCAATAGGAAAATATGGTGAGATAAATGATGGCATGATTATTAGAACCTTTGCCCATGTTAAGTCAACAATGGGAAAGTGTCACTTGATTTCATCATTGTTTATCTTGAGTGGCGGAATTTTATTTAATTCTTGTGGCAATGGATCAATTTTCTCAATATGTTATCTTTATTTCCATATCTAAATGTTGTAAGTTTGAATACATAACTAAGGTATTTTTCAACCATATGGTCAAATATCAATGAGTTTTAAAGAGGATTATTAACGATTGTGAAGGGTAATTTTTTAGCATAATCTGCATAAAGTTATTTTAAGGGTTATCATCTCTAAGACTGATAAATAAATAAAGATATTCTATGACATGATAGAAGAGTTCCTAAAACACTTTATACACTTCAATCATACAAAGTGGGCATCCTTTATTGATATCATCTAATTTTCAATGGAACAAAAGAGTTGACATGAAGTGTTATGCAGAAGCTAGAAGCCAAAGAGTTCAAAAGCATTGATGATGATCATTATCTAGAAACAAGATGATGTGTTATGCTAGTACTAAAGGAGACATCATTTCTTAGACTTATAATATTTAATTCAACATATTATAAGGAAGTTAAAATAATTGCAGTCTTGAACATGAAATGGATATTGTAATAAGGAGAAAATAAATGTATTCTACCACTTCTAAAAAAATGTGTATATGGTTGTTATCGACCTTGTAGATGAAGGAAAGTATGTTATTGTATAGAGATTAAGAACTTTTACCAGTGGTAGATGAAGTGTATCTAGTTACTATTAAGTCAATGGGACTTCAAAAGGAAGAGTGCACATTTTGAATGTTCCATGTTACCTTAAAGTGTTTTATATCAAATGCATTGGGAGGAACATGTTTGTAGGTAAAATACTAGATTAGGTAGTACAAGAGTACATACAATCATAATATTATAGGAGATGTCAAAGGCATAAGGTATAGCAACTTATTGAGTTGATGATGAGTATAAGTCTTAAACAAAGTGGATAAGGTCACATGTGAGTCAAAAGCTACCATAATAAAGAAAGCAAAATTCAATGTTTCTTATGTACTTACTGAGTTTAAGTTATCCCAACAAGTTGAAGTTCATTAATAATGGACCATATTGACTATTACAAAGGTGTAAGCAACAATCTTAACAATGAAGAAGAACTTATCAATACCATTGATGATAATTCATGAAGTTAAAGATGAAGAGCACTGAACTAACCTTTGGATGCTTGAACACAAGATTAAGAGTTCTTAAAGAAATAGTTGATAAGGTTATTGATCATTTGAATATGGGAGAGTATCAAAGGTGGAGGTTTTCCTACTCATGAGAAGAATAGACATTTCATATTTATATTTTATTTATAGATTTTAAGAGGTATGATAGGTGAAATATTATTATGCCTACTCCTGTAATTTATAAGTATACTTCTAATGCCCTTTAAGGAGGAGTGACTAGTCAGCCTTAGGTGATATGTGAGGACTAGCCATCATGATAAACACTCGTTAGGCTTATCTTTTTTGTAGAATATTCCTTTCTACCTATATATGGAGCATAATGATCAAATCTATGTATCGTTTCTATTAATTGGAAAGAGAAGTAGTCATATTTTATTAAATCATCATGTCTCATTATGATCTTATAATGTCTTTATTGACCCTGACTTTCCACCTATATGCATAATCTTGGGTAGTCATTGATTTGGCTTAGAATCAGTCCCTGAAGTCAACCCTAATTTGTGTACATGCACTTTAACTTCTTTTGAGTGTTATGGACATGCAGAACATGTTGCATTTTACCCATATAAGGAAAAATGCATAAACAAAATGCACTTAGCACATGGAATTATTTGGCAAAAAAAGACGTTTGATGGGCTCACTTTTCAGGCTAAATCGAGGGTTCTTTTCATGGCGCAACGTCTTAATATGTCAAATGATGCTTGTTTGACATACGGTGCACATCCCATTTCACCCGTGTAAGGCAGAGTGCATAGCATCAAAATGCTATATGCATAATGCATAACACTATGCGTGGCATATAACACTATCCGTACAACATGTAGCAGGAAAAAGATGTTTGGTGGGGCCACTTTTGGGGCCCAATCTAACATGCTCTGAATAGCATATCTTACGATGTCAAATAACGCTTATTTGATATGTGGAGCACGCTACACTTCACCTATAAGAGGTAAAATACATGAATAGAACACATGGGGTGCATAGCACTAAGCGCACACTATTTGACAAAAAAAGATATTTGGTGGGGCCCACTTTCTAGATCAAATCCAGGGTGCTTTTCATAGCACAATGTCTTAATATGTCGAATGATGCTTTTTTGACATACAGTACGCATCCTATTTCACCTGTGCAAAGTGATGCATATAAGGGCAAAATGCTATATGCGTAACATATAGCATTATGTGCTACGCATATAGCTAAAAAAGATGTTTAGTCAGGAGCCTTCTCGGGACCAAATATAATGTGAGCCATATTAGACAATGTCTTAGAACATAAAATGATACTTCTTAGGTATAGGGTGCACATCCTAATGTGGCCTAAATGGGCCCCATGTGACAGGTCAAAAGGTTACGTACTGTGCATGTAGCACTACATGCTACGCACATAGGCTATGTATGGCGCACATAGCACTATGTATGGTGCACATAGCCTAAAAATTTCTTATTCCTACATGGAAAATTACATTTTTTGGACCTCCACACATTCTTATATAAATATGGAGCTAGGGTTCGTGAAAATTGGTCCGGAAATTGGTAAAAAACACCCAAACTCTGCCAAAATTCACTATCAAAATTAATTAAGCACTTAATTAATTAAATTGTTAGGATTTTAGATACCAACAAGCACTAGTTAGGTCTATAATCATGTTTGGAGGCAAGACCTTGAAGAAAAACCTACCGTCACAAGGTAAATCTTCACTTTTCTTCCATTTTCTCCCAGTTTTGCCTAAATCCTTCAATTTTTGGTTTGATTTTGTGTTGATTGGCTTTCATCATGTTTGTTTTTGATTATCAATGCTATTTTATAATCAAACCATGAAAATATAGTTTCGATCTGCCTAGATGCGAGCTAGATCTTGTATTTTTACAAAAATCTTTCATTCTGCCACTATTTTCTGGTGTATATGTTGCGCATATACACCTATGTGCACCACACACAGCCTATGTGTGGTGTACATAGGGCTATATGTGGTGCATATAGCCCCAAAAATTTCTATAAAATACATATTTTCTTTGATTTTCACTCGATTTCTTCCCCAATCTGATGAATCTAGCTTCATCAGTGGCTTGTCCATGCCTCTGGTGTTCTAGATCTATCATATATTCTTCAGATATAATTAATTTTTAGCCTTAAAAATTAATTTTCAAGTTAGATGCTCATTTACGGGTCAAAAATACATTTTTTACTTTAGATCTGCTCAGATTTGACCCAGATCTCGTATTTTTGCTCAAAAACATCATTCTGCACCTGTTTTACAAGCTATGTGTGTCATACCTTTATCTATGTGTACCACACACAACCTATGTGTGATGTACATAGGTCTATGTGCTACACACATAGGCCCCAGATTTCATAGAAAATGCCATTTTTCACTCATTTTTACTTATAATCTGATTTTTCTAGCAACATTAGGGGCTTGTCCAAGCTTCTAGTGTTCTGGATCAATCATATATTATCCAGATCTAATTGATTTTAGCCTTAAAATTGATTATTCAAGTTAATACGCATTTACTTGTTTGATTTGCAATTTGGATGCTGATTCGTGCTTAAAATGAGGTACTGTCTTCATTAAAGATGAGTATTTTGGTCTGTAGATCATTTTTATACTAATAAATTTGATTTCCTTGTAGATTGGCTCCTTATATGTGCCACATGTAGTGGTATGTGTGTATCACATAGGCTATGTGCTACGTACATAGCATTATATGTACGCGCATGTTCCTTGGAAAATTTTTGAAAAATCGTATTTTTCAATCATTTTTCAACTCAATTTGATAATTCCATTGGCATTTAATGTTTCACAGTATTGGATCTATCATAAATTAATTACATTTGATTAATTTTGGCTTTAAAATTGATTTTCCATGATCGAATGCCTATTTGGTTCGTAAAAATGTAATTTTTGAAAGGATTGGATTCAAATTGGTTAAGTTGCTATCTCCAAATGTTGTTATGTGATGTTAGTAATTCCCATTTGATTTTCCATGATCAAACAAAAATAATTTTGCTTAAAATTATTTTCATTTAATTAATTTTCACGATCTGGCTCGTGTTAATTTGCATGATTGTTGCCAAACAATTTACTCAGTTTTGACTCTTGGTTCATGCTTTCACATGGCATTGAACTAGTTGAATAAATCCTAAATTTATTTGCTACTAATGAATTTACTTGTTTATTTTGCATAATATCCATTCGTGTATTTTTGGCTCGTGCTACCCGAGGTGGAAAAATACACGAGGAGGAGGGGACGTTACTTAACGTCCCAAAATGATGTATGATATTTTTGTAATAGAATAGAATTATTCGTGTTTTGTAATAATTCCCCCTAAAATCCCGTGTTCATCCCCTATTTTCCTCAATTCCCTTTCACCGACCTTTATTATTTATCATTTATGGATGCTTTATTATATTTGCTCGAATATATATGCCATATCATGTCACATGCCACGTCACATGCCACATCACACACTTCTATGCTATATCATGCATATGCCATGCCATAACATAATTATCTCGTATGCCAATACAATCCAAATATGCCAATACATAATGCAATACGTGCAACTTGCCATGTTATCTGCCAATATGCCATGCCATATCACATGCTACCATGCTAATTCATCATATCATATGCCATTATGCCATATCATGTTGTATGCCACGCTACATGCCATATCATATACCATGTCACATGCCACACCACATGCCATGTCAAAAGCCAATTCACCCATGCATCACTATGCCATGTCATGCATATGTCATGTCATTTTACTATGTCATGAATTATTATGTCATGTCATGCATATGCCATGTTATTTTAACATGTCATCATGTCATATATCATGCATATGCCATGCTATCCAAATGCTATATAGCATTATATGTCATTCTACGTGCAATCGTACAATGACAAATCATATGTCATGTTGTGTGCTTACATATATGCTTGCTTGCTTAGGATAATTAACTCCAACTATAATGGTAAAATTGATTTTGGAAACTCATAGAAATAGATCTCTACCACCCGAACCCGATCTCTGAAGGGTTTAACTAGCATTCATGCTATGGGTCGGTTGGAGCAATCCGGAACCATCCAGTGGCGACTCCATTATGACTCTTTCGAGTCCGTATCATTCCTCAAGGTAGCCCCTCGGGAAGACTATGCTTTTGCTCCAAGTGCGATCCTCAGTTTGTGAGCTTCGTAAGTCTTGCTCTGGGCGGTCTGCAGAAACCAGCACTCACAATGGCAACTCCACTGGGGACATCATGGTGAAAGACTGGTGGTATCTAAGAGTTTCCATATCAATTTTCTCATCATAGTTGGATTAATTGTATGCATCACAATACCAGTCCTTTCTACACACACCACATAACCTCTTGTGTCAAGCCGATGATTATGGATGAGTGAGTACCTTGGAATCCATTTGACTCCTTGAAAAAGTGAATCTACCTTCACCACTCGCTGTACTGTACTGATAACTGTCAATGATTCCTGATGGATAGACGCGAGGTATAGTCTTATATCAATGATTCCATTTAGTTGGATAGGTTGTGGACAATGTGGCGGGGACCTTAGCCTATTCTCAAAACCGGACTAAAAGCCCATGTAGTAAGCCTAACAACATTCCAAACTAGGACCCTTATTGCATGCTATATGGATCTTTGCCCTATCATGTCAATGGATTTTTATAGACTCGACCTGTTTTCCTCCCTCGTATTACTCTGCTAAGAGTCAGAATCCTTTCACAATTATGTATGCTTATTGATCACATGTTTTTATATTGCTTTTTCATAATCATTTCATATGTGTTTTAAATGTTTTATTTTAGTTTTCTTAAAGTTTTACTAAGAATTTTGCATGTTTTCATTGTTTTACTAATTTTGTTGGTGAGAAGTCCCAAAATATTGTTTTGAGGACAATTTGAGTGAATTTACAGGAAAAATAGGCAAAAATTAGCTAAGTAAGAAAGAATAGTGTTCAAACCAAGGTGCACGACTCGTGAAGCCTGTCACGAGTCGTTACAGAAGAGAGAAAGAGAAAGCAAAGGCAACAGCTGAAGTGCATGACTCGCAACAAAGAGCACGAGTCGTTATAGAAGAAATTATATTTTGAAGATCACAAGAGCACGACTCGTGAAGCCTATCACGAGTCATTACAGAAAGATTTGAAGAAGAAAGGAAGGAAGCGCTCGACTCGTGACGACAAGCATGAGTCATGACAGAAGGATTTATCGAGGGAAATCACTCGTACCTGAAGAGGCACGACTCGTGAAACAGAATTGGCACTCGCACAAGCAAGCATACGAGTCGTGACAATTCATACCGTTTGGGAAAAGACATGATTCTTTATCAACAGAACTACCAATCAACGGATCTTTTTTATCAAACAACACAATGTTTAGGAATAGTCATTTCATTTATTATAAATAGGCCTTAAGGGTCAGTGTAAAG
>CANYBF011514206.1:0-25927 GCA_948192965.1 Dalechampia spathulata | reverse complement strand
AAATCAAGAAAATACTTCAAGAATACATCAAAATGTATTTAACAAAGAAAATGATGTTTGTAGATTGATTTCCTACCTTCAATAAGGTTAATCTACACTTATATAAGTTATTCTAAGCTTATATGACCGTTGGGGATGCATTAAATGCAAAATAGAGCCGTTATACAACTTTTTCAAAAAAGCTGAAAAATACGTATTTTGACCCGTACGGCCGTACGCCTCCCCGTATGCCCGTACGGCACCCAAAAAACGTCCCCAAAATGATGCCAAAACATCGCGTACAGCCGTACCATAAAATGGTATGCCTGTACCAAACTTTCTTGACATTTTTCTACTCCGTACGGCCTCTTTGCACGCCCGTATGACCTAGGAAACCAAACGGTACGCCCGTACCACATAAAAATGCTGACAAACAAAATTCCTGAGAGTTCTGGTATGACCGTACCACCCATTGGTACGCCCGTACCAAAACTGGTACGCTCAAACATGTTCCTATACGCCCGTACCAAGCCTAAAAACACTTAAAATTTCAATAATTTTCATAAAACATTGTTTGTTAACATCAAAACTAAAATCAAGGACCCCCAAGGTCCAACAAAATGTTTAAAATAATCCTTTCACTTTTAAAATATATATCAATGAAGATGACATTTGGGATAGATAAATTTGAATGAGATTAACATATTAAGAAACCAATTAAATTTAGTTGAATTCAATTTAAAATTAAGAATTTTGGATATTATAAATGAGCAAAATCAAAAAATAACATTGAAGGGTGATTTAGCTTAATTAATAAAAATTAGTTTATAAACTTTTATAAGTTAATTTAAAGTTATAAGTATTAAAAATTTTAAGCAATTAAAAGTTTAATTGAAAAATTTATAAATGATTGATAATTAAATAAATTGTTTGATAAAAATTAATTTATAAGTAAATTTATTATTAATACGACTAAAAAAGATATATAGTTATTTTATCAAAATATTGATGTATGTTACTTAATTTTTTTTTAAATTATTGAAATATATTTAATTCTTATTAAAATTTCAATTTTATTATTTGATGAATATTTTTTTATAATTTAATATTTTTATTAAATAAATTTATTATCAAAATAGTAATATGTATATTAATATTTTTATTATAACTAATATAATTTAATTTACAAAAATTAATACATTCATCTATAAAATTTAAGAGAATAAAAAAATGTATATTTACAATAAATTTGAATTGAATAGTAATATAAACAGTTATTAGATGAGTTTTTTATATTTAAAATAAGGATAAAAAATACAATTTTATAATTATATAAAGATAATATAATATAATAATTGGTTAAATAAACTTATAAACACTATTCAATTTATTTTTTTAACTTATAAACTCAACTTACAATTCTTAAATCATATGAAATAAATAGATCCAACTTATTAAGTTCATAAGATGATTCGATAATAAACACCCCTAACATATAAAAACATCAAATTTATTAGATTTTTTTACATGAATATTTTTTATTTTAAAAATAAAAAATTGAACTGAGTTTTGGAGTGTAAATAAGTTGAATAATTTATAATTGAATCAGGCCAAAATTTTCAAAATTTTAATGTATTATGAGCTTAATTAAGTATAATAAATATATATTATAATATAAATTATTTACTTTTTTATTTTAAAAATAAAAATATTATTAATAAAAATATTATATTTCATAAATATTTATTATTTTATATAAATAATTAAATTAAAAAATATTTTTTATATATTTATATAATTATAAATTTATAAATTTATAAATTATATATAGAATTAAATTTTTTTATATAAATTATGGATTCGAATAATCCAGAAGAGAGCACCGACATATGAACTCTGATCCAATCAGGAACGGTACCTATCTTTACTTTGTTTATATGAACGGACTTGCTTTTTTCAAAAAAAAGAAGATTGAACGTTTAGTTGCCCGGATTCATTATTGATCACAATTAGGGTTAGGGTTTTGGGATTGGGATAGGCGTTAGGGGAGTAAAGCGAAAGATAGAGAGCGATGACTAGAGAGGAAGATTCGGTCGAGGAAGCTGCCGTTGCTCGTCGAGAGAGACTTAAAGCTCTGAAAGCTGCACATCAACTCTTGAACACTCCTGATGATGCCCCTAATCATAATGGCAATAATGATGATATTGGCAATGCTAATGACGATGAGTGAGTGTTTATATGTCATTTTATTTGCTCTGATATCAATTTCGAATGCAAATATCTTTATATTCAATCTAAGTGCTGTCACAAATCCTTGCATGTTTATTTGTGTCCATCATTTGAGATTTTAGATTACCTGTTGTAGGATATCTGTTGGATTGTTTGTTGTTTTTACTAAATTACCGATGGTAACTCGTCGCTTGGGGCACATATTGCTGTATGTTCAATCGAACTTATGAGAGGATATGAGATGCTTGCATTCGTGAAATCTATATCAAGGGAAGCGTAATATGTTTGCTTAAGATTTTTTTTATCGCAATTAAAATTTAAACGACATTCAGAGTCGTGGATGATGTTTGAAATACACGGCGACTGGGAGGATACGCTTTATATTTCAATTGTGCTTTTATTTGTGGAAATAAAAGCTAGTAATTCGTGCCACTTGCATCTTTTGTTTGGATATGCGTTAACTTTTTGTTTAAAATGTCAAAATATGTTATGCTACCTGTTCTAGTATGTTCAGCTGCTTTTTTTTTTTGATATTTACAGTAATCCTAGCATGAAATTTCGAAATTATGTGCCTCAAGATAAGGAGCTTCAAGAGGGTAAGCTTGCTCCTCCAGTGCTACCAAAGTTTGAGGATCCTGTTGCAGCTATACCTCCACCACCAGAGAAGAAAGAGGTGTTTGATGGAAATGCCATTCTCTTTTTATCTTCTCATGCTCTCTCTTCCTGTTCCTTTTTTTTTCCCTTTTCTTCCTTACTTCCTTTAGTTGACATATGGCTATATTCTTAATTTGGATTGTATGATCAGGATCCATTTCTCAACATTGCTCCAAAGAAACCAAACTGGGACCTTCGTAGAGATGTACAAAAGAAGCTTGATAAGCTTGAAAGACGCACACAAAAAGCAATTTACAAACTTATGGGTAAGTGATTCTAAACATCAATTTTCATGGTATTCTATCAATTGTTAGTTACTTTAGCATTCGTAATCATCTGAACTAAGTATGCAAAAAAGTTTAAGAGATAAAATGCCTATATTGCTAGTAATGACAATATCATCAAATACATGACAAGAAGGATATTTGTGATAAAAACATACCAAGTAAAAGACAAGGAAAGTTAAGAAAAAGGGTCGGCTAATAAGAAGTGGAATTTTATAAAAGAAAACAGTCCAATTCGAGAAGGACTAGGGTCTCCACTACAAAGAAATTATAAAATAAACTCTAATGTCCCTACCACTAAATAACCTGGGATATTTATAGTAATAGCCAGGAGTTTATTCACAACTAAAACGGATAAATTAAAGGAGATAATGCAACTGCTACCTATTATGCTGCCTCCACTTCTCTTGTCATATTCTAAAGCTGAGAATCAGCTACCCACTCATTGAATCCCCCGTATCCAGTAAACTAACAGTTGGAATATCAAGACCCAGTAAACTTGACAGCTGGTCAAACATTAAATCTTCCTGATTTCTTGCTTTGGGTGTGTCTCGTTTGTATTTTTTTCGCGAATAGACTTGCAAGGGTTTAGGATTTGTATCAATTTGACCCAAAGTGTTTGTGGTCACGTGCTCTTTTTTATCCCAAACTACTGAATAACCTCGTTGAATTTCCTAAATCAGGCATACAGGTGATGTTTCGAACCATATAGAGATTTCTAAAGTCGTGATTCTTTGTGATTCTCCCCTTCATCAACATGCCTTGGTACCCCACATCATTGTTTGAAAAAGCATTTTTGATGTTTAATTGATGAAAAGGTCAATCATTAGTGACAACTAAAGAGATGAATACAAGTCATTTTAGACTTTAGAGAAGAAGTGTCAGAGTAATTAACACCATAGGTCTTAGCATAGACTTTAGCCACAAGGCATGCTTTTAAACAGGAGGCAACCATCAAGATTGACTTTAATAGTAAATACCCATTTGCAATTAATAATCTACTTCCTAAAGGGTCCACGGTCCAAGTATCGGTGGCATCTAAAGCATTTATTTCGTTTATCATTGTCATATGCTAATTAGAATCAAATAAAGTTGCATGAACAACTTTGGAATAAAAACAGAGTCTAAAAAATCAACAAAAGAACAAGTAGATGGTGAGAAATAATTGCAAGAGATGAAAGAAGAAATAGGATGAGTACATTGGTGTTTACCTATGTGAAGAACTATAAGATGTTGAGATAGGTTGCAACATGATCTATGGATGCAAAGATCAATGCAAGAAATGTATCATCTAGTATGAGTCACCAATAATAAAACTTATCAAAATGAGGTTTTGATGGCGAGGGTGGGTAGGCAAAGCTTAAATTGTGATAATGTAGATAAGGAGATCATCAATCTCCCCTAACTAATATCAAACGATGAAGGAGGAATGAAAGGAACAATTTCCCAAAATTTGACATCAATGAAAACCAAATACTTGTGAAGGTTCGAATAGTAACATTGACATTTTTATTGTAGCCTATAATCTCTCAAGAAAACACAGTTTCAAAGATTTTGGGCCCAATTTCGCAAGTTGGGGACAAACATCTCCCACAAAACAAGTATAACCAAATATTTTAGGTGCAATAAGAAACATAGACTTGAGAAAAAGTAAATTTCGGTATGGGGAATTATCTTAAAGTATAGAGGACAACTTATGATTAATTAAAAAACAAGTTTTATATGTTGTGTCAGCCCAAAAAAATTTGGAATTTCCATTTGAAAAATTATAGTAAGAGCTATTTGAAGAAGATGCCTATTCTTGTTTTCAACAAGACCATTTTGGGAAGGTGTATGAACATAGGAATTTGGTTAAAAATTCCATTTTGGACCAGAAAAGATTGAAAGGATTTAAAAAGATTCTTTAGCGTTGTCATTTCAAAAAATATGCACAAAAATATTAAATTGTATTTGTACTCCAATGCAAAAGGTAGAGAAATGGAAAAATAATTTAGAACTATTTTTGATTGAATAAAATCATGTTACACAAGAGTAGTCATCTCCAAAGCTAACAAAATAATCAAAACTTGTCTTGTAGAAAACAAGACAAGGACCCCAAACATCAAAATGAACCATCTCAAAAGGTAATTGACATGTTTATTGACTCTAGAACCAAACAAACAATGTTGATATATGATGAACCAACACATCTCACAATCTAAAATAGGAACATTGTGAAACATCAAAAATAAAGTGATGACCTAATTGATAATGTGCTTCAAAAGGATTTGAAATTTGAGAACAAGCCAATAATCAAGAGGCATGAGTGTTTATGATGTACAAACTAGCATATTCATGTCTTTTATTGATAATCCTCTTCATTGCAAATTTACAATAATTAGGAAGGAATGAGATGCAATATTTTAAGACAAGAGTAAGTTAACTAACAAAGATTAAATTAAATGAGAAGTTCTGTAAGTTTAATACAAACAATAATTGGATGAATTGTATCAAGAACAACCGATATGGTTTCATTTGCTAATGTGATAGATGAAGAAGAGGCATGGGATTTGAATGGAGAAAACATGGTAGAATCATGTGATACGTGCTACCAAAAATGATCCAATTGGACGGGGTGAATAAAAGATAGGAATTTTGGTCTTCAACAAGTTTAAATTAATTGTCATTTACTGAATATAAACCTTCACCTGGAAGTCCAACAAAGACCTAGGCCTATCTCAAAGACCTTAGGTCTGAAAGGGTCTAGAATCTGTACTAACCCAAATTCATATCTTCAAACATGAGCCCAAAATTATTTGGTTATTTGACCAACTTAGATGTGAGAAACAAAATGATTTGCATAAAAAGTGTATTTTGATCGTTGACCAGAGTAGGTATTTGTACAAGATACAAGATAATGTGAAGCCCCTAAATTTATACTCTTAATTATTTGCATACATACAATAGTTACAATAGTAACAATTTGCAGAGTGGTTAGGCTCTTTTGCAATCTTTCTCTTGCTCCATGTTGTCCACTAGGGTAGCCATAGATTGTCTTTGCAAATTCCCATATTACCAATTACTACAAATATGGCTTTCAAGGGAGTTGAATATTCTTCTAATCCATTCAACTGTAGTCAGCAGTGTTTTTAAAACCATGTCAGCTCCACTTTACATGTTAAAGTTTGTTACACGTCAACTTGCTCCATCTCCAACTATCCAATTGCATGGTTTTCTATAGTATTTCCATGACTTCCATTTTTCACTTGTACTTTTGTCTGAATTCTTGATGAGTAGTTGAAAGCTTTGATTGAAGAGTTTGTTTAGTGCATTGGAAAAGGAAAGGGATAAAAAGACTGAATTTTATTGAGAGCTGGATGTGTAGGTGGCGTTGGAGGAGAGAACAAGACATTGTGGATTGAAGTGAATTGAGTGCTGATGAGAGAGTTTAAGATATATTAAATTTCAAAATCCATCCACAAATAAAGATGATGTCTATGAAGGTTGTCAATTATGTTCAAAACCGGACAAATGATTTATCTTGATAAATCCTTGCTAGACTTTCCAATTGGATAAATTTCTCAATTATTTCTCTTGCTTCCTTTTTCTGAAGTAGTATTATTTCTTTAATTTGTTGATGAGTCCAAAGTTTCGCTCTACAGTTTGTAAGATGGATTGGGAGAGGAAGGCAGTGGATGAGATATTGAGGACTTGTAAGTAGAATATGGAAATGGAGATTGGGACTTTGGAGTATATTAAATTTTGCGTAGCAAGAGATGAAGATGATGAGACAGAAGTTAAGAGTTCTTAGTTAGGACTCCTTTTTGGTTACCAAATATTCTTAACTCTAGGTTCAATTCCAAATTGTTAGTTTCATTTGTTAGTTAAGGTTTCCTTTTATTTCTTTCACATTTTTTTTTTCTTTTCTAGATTCCACCGGAGCTTAGCTTTTCTTTTTTCTTTAAAAAAAAAAAATCAGAATCTAGCAAATGAAATTCATTGCGCATTTAAATACATTGGATGTTCTTATGCAAATAGTTAACCATGTAATGAAGTGTGAACAAAATTTTATAATGTTACTTATTATTTATTATCTTTGCAGAGGAACAAGAAAGAGAAAAGCAGCTTGGTGAAGATAGTGGAACAGGTTCGGAGGATTAGTGGTAGAACTTCATCTCATACAGGACTGGAGGAAGCTCTATTATCTTCCAGTTAAAGCGTAAAATTGTGTTGTACCAAACTTGGCAGGGTAGCTTCGTGAGAGAAACGAGTGGCTGTGCCCGCATAAAATATTTTGCGTTATTTCGAGCTAACAAAAATTGGACTTTGATCAAATCTAGTTTAATAGATACCAAGTTACACCTCAAGTAGGCTTACTAAAGTGATTTTGTATTTATTTGATGTGTGTAAATTATTCACAGCACTTGATATTAGCTTGCGATTGGCATTTTGAAGTTGAAGACAGCCTTCGTATAGTTTTTGGGGGTTCGTTGGTGTGCCCGGAGTATGCTCAATTTGTATGTTTGCAGCGTATGCGATTTGCAATGCTGAGGGCTGATTTAGCTGTGAATTGAACATTTTAGGCCGGTACTAGTGCCAGAAACAGCATGAATGCATGTGTGCGTGTACATATCTATCTAGTGTAGCGTCAGCAATGACTTCAAATCTAATAATCGACAAGTTCTTCGCATTTAATAAAGGATTACAGGCAACATCTGTTTAGATTACTCCAGTACTTGATTAGATTTGGGTATTAGGTCAATTGCGGCGCACAGCAGATGGTGGGAAATAACTGGATCTAGGCACTACGATTGCGGCCCTCCAAAGTTACCACATCCTCCTCTCCTAAATTGTTAGTGCAGACGTGAAGTTAAAGAAAGAAAGAGAGAAAACTTTACTTGTACGGATAAAAGATGCACAATCCAATAAGAACCGCATCTAGTAAAGTTTAGATTCATTTGATTTATTTTAAGGGCCCATCTACATTTTGAAACATTGCAATTATTCTATATTTAAAGACTGCATTCGACCACAATAGTCCAATTGCTTGCACTTGAGCATTATGCATTTTTCAAAACACAAGTCCCTTTTAAGCTAATTCTTCATGGCAGGAGACAGAGACATAATTGCCCATAGAATCATTTTTGTTATTCCTTATCATTCGTTTCTAAGGATCAATTTTACAGGCTGAGGAGGAAGTGTGAGATTTACAAACCAAGCAACTAGCACAAAAGGCTACACATATTTTGTGGTAGTGAAGACAACACGTTGGGGAGAAACCAAAATGCAAAAGCTAAAAGAAAAAAAGTAATGACAATATAAAACGAAAATTTGTGGGGCTAAAAGTGGACCTTTGGTACACATAATTGAAGAATGATCCACCTGCTCGCACCTGCTTCACTTCATTGGTCTTTTCCAAATTGCTTTTGAGAGATTCTTGTTTGTATAGATGGATTTCTCAGGATATTGTTCCATCTTATCTCATCTTCTGTCACCCTTCATTTGGTTTACATTCTCCTCATTCCAACAGGAGTCCACTGACGGAACCTGATATTCATCAGGTTTCAGGGACACTGCAAAATCCGGTAATGTCGGTGCTGTCTCCATGATCCTACACCACCAGGTTACAAGATCAAGCATTCCATTCACTACCAAATCAAACTTTTGATTTTGAAAAGGAAACTACCATGAATTCAACTTTAGTACCAAGAAAAAGAAGAAATCTCGCTTACTTTTCATGAGAGTATAGATCACGGTTTATCCGCACCTTGCTAGACGTATCTTTTGGAATCTTCTCTGAGATATACTTTAAGGTTCCCCAGAGCGGTGGAATTCTGTAACCAAACAGACACCATTAACCAGGAAAATAAGAATCGGCAAGATCACTGCTTAGTGGAAAGTCTGAAACTTCACAACGATTTGAATCTCCACACAGAGCTCAGTGGATAATTATCTAGGCTTTGTAAGCGAAATATTTATGTCCGTTAATTCAAAAAGACAGACCCAATACGAAGACCAAATTGCATCTGAAGTACAATATGAAATGAGAATAAAAACTGTAATGTAAGAATACAACCACATTTCACCATATTCATCTTATACATAAAATTGTGAAAACAAGCATGTACAATACAACAAAGAAACCTCTACATCATGTCAAGGCAAAAGAAATATCTGTCAATAAATATGAGTTAATGAATCTAGCCATATGAATGGCTTGATGCACATATTTGTCAATGAATCTAGCCTCTTCACACAGAGAGATGCAACAACACTGTCAGAACAAAACAATGTACCTTGACAATGGAGAAGCTGCATTAAACGTCTCACATGCCCTCCTACTCTCCTTGAAATATTCATCTGCAGCTTGTAGTGCAGCTACAGCCATCCCGTGAGATTTCTCCGTGTTCCCCTCATCAAGGATCAAACCATGATAATAATATGCTGCTGCCTGATTAATGACAAAAAAATTGTAAGGAAAACTTGTTTGCTTGGATTGCAAGCTGGATATTAAGAATAGGATTTTAAAAAGCTGTTGAATTTGTCAACCTGATAATGAAACAAAAGGACTACATAACTAAACAATATTCTTGCATTCAAACAATTGGTTTGAGAAGCTCTTAAGTCAGCTTCCCATCTGATATACAATTAAGCTTTTAAACAGCACCTTAGGATTAACCAGAAAATCTCTTCTAACATAAAATTGAGAAACTACAATAAACTCCGCACTGTCTTTGCTCCCACTTACACAGTCATTTATGAACAACAACTAACATTATGCTACATCTACATATTTACATATATGTGTGTGTGTGTGTTTATATATAAAGATGGCTCATAGATATAAGTTAAAAAAAATTCTGTAGAACATTCTACGACATATGTTTTAAAAAGAAGCCCATCCCTTCAATTTTTTGACAGATTGTAAAGCAATCCAATAGTTGCTCAACCTGTTTAGGCAACGTAACTCCAATTTAATCATTTTTACAGATTTATAAATTTATCAAAAGGTAATCAATTAAGAAGACACAGGAAAAGGAAAAAGAAAAGTAATGGAAATGTAAGGATCAAAAAGAGCAGGTAACAGTAGGCATGAGAGAAATGCATACATACCTTTGCTTCCACATATTTCCACTTCACAAAAAGCCGGTGCTTTTCCCCCCAGCCATTTGTTAATGGAAGATTCATTATATTATCCTGAGCCTGTCAAGAAATCAGAAACAGAAATCAATTTACATTTATGGAGTACCAGTTGAAGATTTTAACAAGAACAATAAACAACACATACAAAATGTTAAATGCAACAAAAGTCAAAACCAGGAACATATAAAACAAAAGCGTAATTGTGGCACTGCTGCTAAAGTCGGCAACGAAGAGTACAAAATGAAATTGACTATCCTTAGCAGACACAATAAGAGATAAATCCCTTCAACAGAAACAACTGATGAAGGAAAATACAACAACAAAGGCATTGCTTCCCTTTTCTTTCTCCTCCATTTTATTTGTTTTTTCCCATCTGATTGTTAAAATATTATCACAATACATATAAGACTACATGAAAAAAAAAAAAGCAAATGGGATGACTGAATTAAATGGATTAATCCTAAGAACCAGAAATAAAAATAATGTAACAGCAATGTTGAGTTTTCAATGGCTACATGTCCCAGAATTCAATTTAACTCAACTATGTCTTATTTTCAAGTTAATTTGAGACAGCTATAAGGACCCAATGACTCTATAAGATCCACATTTGATATGACGTGATTCTCAAGCAACAAGCCATAGAAGATGGAGAAAGGATAAGAACCATAACAAATACAAAACAAATTATTCAACTCTGAGGACCATTCTTGGTCAAACAATCAAACATGATGACTAAATAACAGTTCCATACCTGCTGCCAGTACTTCACCATCTCACATGCAAGCCTCCTCTTTACGGCAAGAGTGGCTTTAGCACTATCAATCGCCATGCCAAGTTGGATATCAACAACCTTCATCAAAGAATTAACAGTAGAAAGGGTTGTTAACAGCAGAATAAATAGAAGTACCAAATCAGATGAAATATATAATACTGTAAGCCCTGCATCTTGCAGGGACTAAAGTAATGATTAGTCTACAATGCCTACATGAAGAATCAACGGTCAACAATTGACTTCTAACCAACATAATCAACCCAATCCCCTCCAATTAGTGTAATCATACCCACATAAGATTAACATCTTGACAAAAGATATCCAGTAATTACCACATGAGAGAGTTGAACTAAGAAACATGTCAAGCCAAGAGCTACACTATACATATATCTCTAGAATCCACACTGCTTGATAGGCAAAGGTATTGAGGTGCACAGAAAGTGGCATCCAAGCCTCAAACTCACCAGCTGGGTATGTAGTCACGCAAAAATTGCAATGATCCAAGATGGTCACCTATGTTACAATTACATATTAATTTATATAATTTTAACATCAACACATGTATTCATTATCGTCTAGAATGGTTTATTTGTTCCCCAATAAGGGCAACGTTGCACCAATACCAAAGTGTAAGTAGATTAACTTAAACAAAGATAGATTGCCTTGCACAAGAAGCTAGAAAAAAAGGTGCAAAAAGAACCCTCTTTTCCTTTACAGTAATCTATACTACGATAAGAAAATGCTCTTAGTTTAGTTAGGTAAAGTCAAAACTTTGTTGGTGTTAGAGAATTTGACATGGAAAAGATATGAGGACTTTAAATGATATATAAGTGAGGTAAATTGGTACTCGCATAAGCCAACTACTTTTGTGCAAGATGGGTACCAACTTCATTTATAGCCACTATTGTGAGTTTGATTCCTACTTTCTCTTCGGCCTATAAAGTTTCTACAGTTGGAAAGCATAGACTTGCTTTTCAGTACAGTTCCATGCTTTCCATCCATATCAAACCTCAGCTGAATTTCTATAAGATCAAGTTCTGGGAATATGCATGTAAAATACACTAAAAGATGTGAAATTCAGATACGTAATCATATTAGTCCAAGGACCATTTAGGTAGTGATTATTGGTTGACATAATATCTCTTCTTCCTTTGCTATCTCAATAGAGAGTCCAAGTTTATGTGAACCTGTTTACGCTATATAGCTCTAGTATTCACTGTCATGTTTTTACATTTAGCTAATCACCTAGCATTTCAACCAGCATCGTCTGGGCATTTGTTTCACTTAGTTAATTGCAATTGATGCTGACAGAAGCCACCACAAAGTGAAAGGCAAATTCGAGAAAGAGATGCAGAGGGAATATCCATTAAAGTTATACTTTGTTTGCTTACTGTATGCAGAAAAGAAATAATTGCAGTTTCAAGGAGAAAAATTTTCCCTTAATTTCTTCGACATCTGAAGAATGCAGATTTCTTTAGTACACAAGGGGAATTTTCGGTAATAATGAAATGTCAAGGAGGACAGATGAACTAGCATTTGCATAAAACAGAGCACAGCATATAAATGATTTTCAATTTGACAAAAAAAATCAGAAATAAACCAGTACCTGCCCCAATGCTTGGAGGCAAAGTGCTCTAAGTACTCCTTCCGCCAAGTCCACTGGCAAATCGCTCCTACAATTAGAAGCCAGTTAAGTCAGAACAACTCCGTAATCATAGCAGAAGCAGCTGCATTTTATTGGAAGTCTTTCAACCACACCAACCTTAGTGCAACGGGGAACTGTGGGAGCACATGTCGGACTGCACAATCCAGGTACCCAGCAGCCTTCAAGAAAATATCAATGGATGCACGCCTGCTCTCTACCACAATTTAAAAAAAATGACAATTACATAGCAGAACCGGTAGATGTAGTACAACCAAGTGAAGCATTGAATTGGAGGTATGAATGCAATGATCATGCCAACAAGCTCACCAACACCGATTATTGTGCTCATGACAAGCTCCTCTAGCATGGTATATTCCTTTAGCATTCATCTAGAAACGAAACATCATCTCAAAAACAGAATATTTCTACCTAAGCATAGTTGGTACCAACCAAAGGAAAGTTCTACAAATAAAATGAACACACATCTCAATTTGTGATCCTTATTTCTCACCTCACGGTGCTTTGTTGCCATCTTAGATTTTTTTGCCCCTTGCTACAAATGTTATCCAACTTAAAAGCTTCCATTTTGCAGGTTTGCAAATGGGTCGGCCATTCACCCATAAAAATGGAAGGGGCCAAATATAGTGCCTCTAGCACAACAATGAACAGCCCCACAAATAAGTGACAGGAAATGAATGGGAAGAAACAAACAACACGGGGAAAAAGAGAGAAACTAAACAATGGACGTGTGAGAATGAAAAAGATGGAGATGGAAACAAGAATAATGAAACTGGGGAAGGAACTTAAGAAACGATGAGATACATTTGAATTAGAAATTAATTTCAGTTACCTTGCAACTCTATAACTACACTTCTTCAATAACCTAAAAAGAAACTATTTACTCAGGATGAAGCAACTACAAGATCACAAATAAAACCAAAATCTAATAAGGGCGTGTCCTATACAACTTCTGAAGGATTTACATACTTGCAGAAAGATTTAACCAGCTTCTTCTTACAGTAGTAAAAACCATAATCACGCCTCCCATGGTTGGCAATCTAAGAAATATGCAACAGTTTTCTCCAATCGATGTCCATTATACCTGCTTTGACATTGTCACTTAAAGCTCTATTCAAAGTGCAAATTCAGGTTCTTCCAAGGCAAAGCATTGCATTTTGATGAGAGTTGCAACAAATCACCAACATTGATATTCAAAAACCAAGAGCCACAGATAGAGAGAATAGTAGGTTGATGATAAATAAGTGTGCCTTGATCGAGAGTCTAAAATGTTTCCAGAAGTAGACAGAGTTTTTCTATCATTCAATGACAACCCAAAAGAGCAAACATAGGACTAGTTACAGCCGTAAATAATTGTAGTTTCCTTTTTAAAGAAAAAATATATATATTTTTAGAATCAAAGATTCTGAGGCTGCCTACTATATGAAAGTTGTTCCATACTTGGAAGGGTTTGATCATCAGTAGTCATGAAGGTGACTTGACCAAGTATGTGGCCGATTCTTAATTATGTAGATGAAGCAAACCACAACCAAGCCCAGAAAACCACTCTTATCAGGCTGACCTGTTCAGAGTCAAGCCGTCCATAATAGTAGATTTTGATCATCCTCACACTACGTTTCTGCAGACCAGAAAAGCAGCTGATCCAATTGTTTGAAACACCCTGATTAAACCAGTTAGTTTCAGACTTTGCAAGCTACCCTTCTGTTCCCTTTGTTCATAACAAAAGTGAAAGTGAAAAAAGGATATCATAATCCCATGGTCCCTTCAACCTAGAGTTTGGCTTCTGGTTGATAGTAACCACATATACAGCTAAAACGAAAAGAAATCTATACGAATACATCAAGGACCAAAGCCTTCATTTATGGTTAAGACCACCCCTAAAACAATTATAGTCCTCCCGCTAAAACCAATCCAACAGCATCCTTTTTCATTTTCCTTTGCAAAATCATCTAAGACACATTGTACCTAGGATCAACTTTCCGTTGGTCAAAATTCTTTAAGAAATAGAAACAGATTATCTTGAAACAAAGTAAATCACATCTAATAGAATCTCAGCAAGGATCTTACACAAGCTACCGTGAAAGTAGCATATGCTGACACAAAGGTGGTATAAGTAAGGTAATCTAAACATGTTGATTTAAATCAAAATTAAAATTTTGGAAAAGCAAGCATTAGGAAGAACATAATTGTGGAAGATGAAAAATTTAATGGAAATGCATGCATGAAATGACTTACGGCAGCATTGTTTTAATACTAAACACCTACCTGCTGATACTTTTGGTTGATAGCCATCAGGGGATGCTCGTGGAAGAAGCAAGAAGTTGGCCTGTGATAGCAATAGCATTGCCATTAAGTGCAAAACTGACAACACCTCATACCACGCATTAGACATTGCTGTTTCCTGTAGAATTACTTTTCAAGTTAAACCCACCACTCTTTGGTGCATAATGGGGCAGTAGATAAGAGACCACATTATCAAAAATAATAAACACGTAAACACACACCCACCTCTGCATCATCCTCTTGGTTTATCCATACAAACTGCACCTTGTGTTGTAGATGGCTCCCATCTTTAACCAATCCCAAAAGAACAGGCAAGTAGTCTTCAAGAGCCTGATGAAGATCAGCCAATGTTGAACCTCCTTCAAACAACAAATTAGATTTGACGTATGAAAATGGACACATTCAACCATAACTTAGTTTGACAGGTGAAGATAGAACCCGCAATAAACCATCATGAGATGTGGCAGAGTTTCTTACAACCTACCATGTTGAGTGGCACTTTTTCTCTTGGTTCTTGTGACTGTTGGGGCTTCCTGACCAGCCATAACTACAATTCGAGTTCTTAAAGCGGATAGGCGTTCTACCAAATTTTTTGACAACTGATCACCCAATGATACAGAAAAATCAAGAGGTTTCGGTATACGAAAGCCAGGTATATAAACAAAAACTTCTCCTATATTTCCTGGTCTCCTTCGATTTCCACCAGAATCCTTTGGTGTAGACACTATGCATCCCATTTCCTATATTTTACTGTATGCACCAAGACCAAGTTATAGGAAGTCAGCAACTCCAAAAAATAAAGAACCAATAATCCAAAAACAAAACACAGTTAAGGTGATTCCACAATATGAAGTATTACAAATTATTCAAATAATTAAGCTCAAAGAATGTAGTCACCACCAGTCAGCAATCACAAGGACGAGTGGAGGAAAACTGGCAAGAGAACTATAAAGATGAGCAAATAAATGTTCCACCAAAAAAAGCACAAGTAGTAGGGCGTTCACGAGCAGTATCTATAAACCTACCAGAACTAACCAAAAGCTTTAGAAGCTGATGGCATAACAAAGATAACTAATACATACAAATGTTATGTGCCTACATGTATGTACACGTATACATATATACACATAAATGATAAAACAAATGGCAATATATATCATCTAACCTTGTTATCAGATAGTTGACAAATTGGTCACAGCTTGCAGTAAACTAGTAATTTCTGCACAAAAGGGAAAGATGAAAAATCAGTAGGTCAAACAAAGAGTTAATGGTAGAGAGGGGAAGACCAATAAAAGCAGGTGAATCACTTCACAAGAAAAGCATGATACTTGACAATTTACTTTCCTTCCCATTTTGAAAGATGTTAATATTAAGGCACCCATATAAACAAAAGGGAAAAAAAGAAGGAAAGGAAGACTCAAACAGAAATGAACCGGTAGTTCACATGAAATGTCAAATGAAGAATGTGAAAGTTATGGAATTCTGGCTCTCAGCCAGAAATTGAGGGCTCATATCGAAAAAGGTAGGTCAGCAAGCAATTTAAAAAAACACATTAAGTGCACATACAAGTGGGTATTATTATTATTATTATTATACCCAAATAAGCAAACTTTAAGTAAAAGCAATAACTAAATGCTGTTTTTTCTTTTTGTCTTTGATGCTAAACTATTAAATACATGCTGCTCCTTTGCTGTACTCCAGATTGATCTTAGAACAAATGATCCAAAAGTAGTCCAACAATCATATACCCAGAAACCAATCAGGCCAAACAAGCAAAAAGAAATCGAGAATAAAAACAAAAAGGAGGGAAAAAAAAAAAGCAAGAACAAATAAAACAAGATTTATGGGTTTCCTATAAAAAGTGCTAATTCAACAGAATTACATAATCAAGATTCACGACTCCAATAAAGGTTTCATCTTTATTGAAAAATGATTTAAAAAACAGAACAGAACACAAAAAGGAGAGCTCTGAACCTTCAAAGTAGGCAAACAACCCGAATTACTAAAATCACAAAGAAGAAGAAGAAAACCGAATAATTCAATAGCTTACCATAAAGGAAGAACGCTAGAGAAACAAATTTCAAGTAGAGAGTCAAAACTGAATCCAAGGAGGGGAAGAAACAGAAAATTACAGAGCATAAATGTACCGTAAAGCTACTAATTTCGAAAAAAAATTCATTTTCTATGATTGTTGAAGAAGAGAAATGAGGAGAGAGTCTTTAGAAAGTTCGATCGAACAGAGAATAATAATAATAATAATTCAATTAAGAGCTAACAAATATAAATAAAAATCACTGTTCATCTCCAAATGAAACCTTTTTCATAACTCCTCTCTGCTCCTTTATTTGTAATCATAATTTATTTTATTTTTCTGGAATAAAAATAAATATTTTATCTTTAATTACATTTATTTGCAATTCTTATTTATATTTTTTAAAATTAATTACCTAAAATATCTCATATTATTAAAAATAAATTTATAATATTACATAAAATCAAATGATTCCTATGAATAATTTTTTGAAACACATTAATTTTTCTAAAAATTTATTTATTTAAAAATGATTTATCATTTATTATGTGAAAATAATAATTTTAAATTTTATTTAAATTTAAAATATATACTCAAAAATCATAAAATATATAATATGTATTAAAAGTAAATAAAAATGCAATTTGTTTTTCCATAAATGATTTTAAATTTTAAAAAATGTTATTTTAATTTTTATTTTGAGAATTAAATTACAGAATAAAGGGGTCAATCCAAAACGGCGTCTTTCTTTCTTTGCTTCAAAGCTTCCTTACGAACACGTGTCAAATTTTCAAAAAAAAAAAACTTAAAATACATAATGTCAAAAAATTAATTTATATAATAATAATTAATTAATTATATCGGTGTTTATTTTAATAATTAATAATTAAGTAATACCCGATAAAAAATAATATTTTAATATGCTTATTAGTATGATGCACTTAAATTTTATATAATTATCATATCAAAATTTAAATATTTATCATAATTAATAATTTAAATCATATTAATAATATATATATATATATATTTATAAAAGAAAAAGAAAAAGAAGACCACCAAATTTGGAATGCCAACGCATCAGGCACATTATGTGCATACGGAGGATGATGCATCCATGAGTTGTCCAAACAAGCCACATCTTCACAATAATTTTATTCTCCCGATATTTTATTTAATTTAATTAAAAATCTCGCTGCTAATTAACAGCTGACACCTGTCCGCTAATCATTACTCGTATCATTTCTACTTCATCTTCTTCGTGCATGGCATTCTTCTACCTTAATTTTTGGAAAGTAAAATCTATTTCTTTTATAATTATTTTTGCCTTGTATATAGATTTTTAGATTTTATTTTAATTAAGTTTTTTGAAATTTTGAATTTTATTTTATTTTATTTTATAGAAAATATAAAATTCATTTCAACTAAATAAATTTGTTTAAGATTTCATATGAATGAAATATTATTTTAGGGACATTAACTTTTACAGTTTTGTGAATAATTCATTTAAAAATTATTATAAATTAGTATTTTAATTTTAGATTTATATAGCAGTAGTCAATTATTATATGATCGATATGGATGATAATTTTTAGTAGATTTATTGGTTCACTATTTCACTATCAGTTTAATTTATATCTTTAAAACTCTCGCTCTGCTCTGGATGTAATTTGATTAAGATATGAGAAATTATTATCAAATAATAAATAATAAAAAAAATAAATGATAATTATAGAAAGCAATATGAGGGAGTAAAACCAAAATGATAAGATATGAATACAAGGAAAGAATGGTTGTATGAGAAGAAGGTTATTTTCAGAAAGTATAAAAACATGAAAAAAAAAATGAAAGGGACTTTGAGAAAATTAATACAAGAGAACTGTCACTAACATTTAAAAAGGGGATTGAATTGATGATGAAAACTGATAAATATAAATAACAAATTTTGGAAGCATATGCTCTTCCCTTGTATACATGCAACTACTTCCTTTTCTCTTTTCCAAATCATTCCCTTGCTTCTGTTACCTTCAACAACCAAAAAATAACAAGAAAATAAGGAAAAGAAAATATTATTTTATCCTATTAATTATATTTGAAAATAACAAGAAAATAATGATTATTTGCATTAAAAAGGATTTTATTTTATTTTATTATTTGAATTCAATGCATCTTGTCATTGTTAGAGGATTAAAAGATTAGAAGCACACATTTTACCCCCTGAAAATGACACCTCCATAGACATTAATATTATTATTTTACAAATTCACTTTTTTATTATTATTATTTTTTTAATAATCAAATCATTTTCAAATTTAATATCTATCAATAATTTATTCATTTAAATATTGAAATTATTTTACAAACATCATATTTAAGATAACAATTTTAATCATCATAATCTTAATTGTGAATTTATCATAAAAAAATCTAATCTTTATAATCTATTATTCACCTTATCAATGTGATTAATAATTAAACCCATGATCATAAAAGCTGAATTATTCATAATTAATTTTTAAAAATGTATTCATTAATTTTAATTTTAATTTTTAATATAAAATAATTAATTTTAATCATGATATTAAATTAATTAATTAATTAATTAAAATTATAAATATATAATTAGTTGATTCATAATTCCTTTAAAATACAATAATTTTGGAGTCTATTCAAATGAGGAAGGCGACAAATTAACAATTCCACCGTCCATGGTTTATTAGCAGTCCACGTTCAGGCATACACGTGGCAATTACAGAGCATGACGTCATCCTCACAACTCACCATTTCAGCACCGTAAGGAGAAATTATATTACGATAATTAATGTGATATAAAATAACCAACTAATTATAATATAACATCCTGATAATATATATTAATCATTATAAATTAATGATTATTTATATATAATAATTATGTAAATAGTACAACGTTCAATAAATTAATTAAATATTAATTTTAGTATTATTATATTAAGTTCATACAAATATATTCCAATTTAAGCAGCTTGAAATATCATTTGACATTATATTTTTTTAAACAATATTCTTTAAATTTTATTTTTATTTTTCATTGAAATTATTATTAAAAAATTGCATTCAAAAAATAGATAAATAGTTTTCTTTTTTCTGAAATATAATTTTATAAAAAAATTTAAACAATTAAATAATCCCAAAAATATAAACTAACCAAGCATCCTTGTTTTTCAATTCATAATACTATTTTTATTTTTTTAAAGAATATTTATTTCATTAAATTATAAATTATTATTGGTATAATTAAAATTGAATATTTGATCGATTCAATTTTTAAACTGCATCAAAATTTTTAGAATTTAAATACGATTTAAATGTTATTTTTGATTCAATTTACTTGAATTTTTGCATTAAATTTTTAATTAATTTAATTTTTTAAATTAAAATAAATATTTTAAAATTCAAAAACTTTCAAAATCTAACGGTTCAAAATCCATATATGGAATAATTTAAATTTTTAAATATTATAAATTTGAAATAAAAAAATTACCATGTAATTTGAGTTATTCATTTTGATTTTTTATTTTATTGTAGTTTTAACCAAAGATATTGGAAATTTTATAAAATAATTAATATTTAAAATATTTAAAAAATTATAAATTTTATAATTTTATTATTATTAATTTAAATTTTTTTTATAAATTTATCATAACAAATTGTTATTTTTCTAAAGGATATGAAATAAAATGTCATTTTTAAATTATCCGAAAGATATTTGGTGATGATATGGACCGTTTGTTTAAGTTGGCCCATTTCAGACATTACGGTCCAAAGCCGGTGGAACTAAAAGCAGCAGTTGGTGACACGTGTTGCGTAGACAGGTGTCAAGCAAAGGAAAGATCGGATACTTGAAAAGCACGTGATTTGCCACCTCCAAATTATTAGATTCGTTCCTTATTTGGGCCAATGAAAGAGTGCCACGCTTTTCGACAAAGTAGTCTTCACAGCTTTTTCCCTGCAACCAAAATCTAATCAACGGTCGGATCATGTTGAATGGATCAGAGAAGTAACACGTGTTCCCCAATCATGCATGCACCTTTGCTTTCCTTCTTTGCCTTCACAACGTGGATCCTCCTATTCAATTCACAATATCTATCTTTTCCTTGCTATCCTTCTAAAATCAAATACTCTTTTATTATCTTAACCTAAAAATCGGAAGAATTATCACATTTATTTAATTTGATATTCATGATCAACGAGAATGATGGATGTTGATGCTAAAGAGAATATGGATAGATAGCGGTTTTTAATAAAATTTTAATCAAAAAAACATATAAATGAATTGATCTCATATCTAAAAAAAGTACGAGAATGATATTACATAATTAAACTATTTTGATATTATATAAATATAATACTATACAATTGAAAATAGTTTAAGATATTTGATAAGTATTATCATATCATAAAAATGTAAAAATTTCATATTTAAGTACGTGTCTCGTATTAGACTATTTAACTTATTTTTTTAATTTATTTAAACAACAACACATTTAATATATAATATATATTTAATTTTTTTCAAATAAAAAATACATATTTATTCAATAAATCTATAATTTTACTTTTTTTCTATTTGACATATTAATATTTATAAAAGCTCATCCACAAGTTTATAAATTATCAATAAATTTAATTTCAATATAATATAAAAATATTAGGTATAAAATCTTCATATACTTACCTTCAACTTTTTCAAATACAATCATGGAGGATTTACTTTTTTATTTGGGTCACAAGGATTTCAGCCTCCGCTTTGTTAAAGATGAATTTAATTATAACTTTATCGATAATTATATATTAAGAATTAAAAAATTTAACATATGATTTTAAATTATATACAAAAAAATATTTTATATTGAATATATTCTATCAATTTAATTATCATTTTAATTTTAGTAGCATTTACTTGAATTTTAACTTAGTATCATTCAAATTCTTTAAAATTGTATTTCTTAAAATGAATTTAAAGTTTATTTGATTTGATGAAATTGAAATATTCAATTGATTTATAAAATGTCATGCCTTTCTGAGATGCGACATGCATTCATAGAATAATTAATGATCTCCGATACATGGAAACCATTGATTACTCTACAAGGGATGTGTAATTATTATTTTTTTACTCATAATACTTGTACGGCATTCTAAGTTTGCAGAAATATTAACCCAACTTACATACTTGCATTTACTGCCTTGAACATTACTTAAAATTGCTTAATAAAAGTAATTATAAACTTTAATCTATTCCAAGTCCTTGCCTTCAGAGTGATTCCTGTTGAATTGATGCTTTGAAAATCTGTGCTCGCCATTCATCTGATCACATGCATCAATCAAATGACGAACGCTGAATATTTCACTTAGTGGTGCTTTTAAACATAACATAGAAAATATAATCATACATGTATCATATATGAAAAAGGTCATGTAAACCATAACATCATATTATTAGCATTACCATATAATCATTAAAAATACTACTTCTAAACATCACCTTTTTATATCAACATTTACTTGATTCTTTAACATATGCATATCATAGTTCATTTTATGTCAATACTATGACTAGTTTATTTCCATGATATATATATTATCAATTTTCCTTGGATTCATAATTCCTCTTGAATTACCTTTAAGCACTATAGTCATATATCATGTATGCTACATTAATCAAAATTATACAACCATCATTACTTCATTACTATAAACATTTCCTTGATGCGTTCGTAAGTATAATTATAATAGTTACCCACTTGTGTATATTACACTTTTATTCTTTCGGTATATCATTGTTACTTAATATAACCAGTATCTCAATAACTTAATTCTCTAATATATCATATCATCATGTTATCAATATTCAAATGTTAAAATCATATATTAACATTCCATCTAGATCTCATAATAATCTAAACTGCTTAACCACATGTCCATAACCAATATCATTAATTTCACAACATTTCATGGTATAATATAATCCTGCAAGTATTCAAAAATGTGATCTCTCACTTTATCACATATTCCTTCTTATTAGTGAATCATAACATAATCAATAATACTAGTTATATTCTCTATCAACATTCAATATAAATGGCATCAATGAATGAAACGTATTTTCATCACATTACCATTATTTATTAACATAAGCTCCTATAACTGTATTCCATAATTTCTACTATATAATTATGTCTGACATTATGATTATTAATAATTATTTACAAATGCATCTATAACATAATCCATCATACCATAACATAATTCATTATTCAATATAATACTCATATAAGCACGATTATGGTGCATTCATCATTCTATCATCATAATCATTCTTACCATTAAGCATAAACTCGAATCATTTCATATAGTAATCATTATATACTAATGCAAGGTTGCATATATTATGAATGTAAATCTGCTATGCACTTTTCATTATTTTTCTGTATCATTTCATATCATATTTATGAAAATACAACCATGTTCAACATTCTTTCTCTGAATATCATATCATATAGAAACCATCATGTTTTTGTATCATTCATATATGTGTACCTATAGTGCTTTCATCATTTCATCCACTGTACTTTCATAATGTATGAATGAGAATGCTTGTATGTGAGAATACATTCATGTTATGCATTCTCCCTCTTATTTTCCTGTAATATTTCATTTCATTTGCCCTTTTTACATACTGGACCATTTCATATCATATACGCGCTTGGTATTGGGTCTTACATCTCATCATATGTCATTCTGTGGTTCAACATACTGGAACCCTTTTTATATTCATTTTATTGATTCATAACATTTTCCTTTCCATTCATTTCCCGTAGGAATTTATTTCATAATGCCCAAGTACCCTTTTCATTTGCTCATTTTCCTCCTTCCTTATTTCTCTATATCATGTCACGTATATGAATATGTCAATTTATGTTTCATGACATGTTTTGTATGCTTTATGCCATAATGCCAAAATAAACATATGCAAGCATCATGATATCATATCATATATCATCCATTCCATTTATCATCCATTTCATATAACATGATTTTCATATGTTAGTAATTTCATAAAACATTCATTTCATATCACATTCCTTTCATAGAGCATACATCTCAAATAGTGTCATATCCACATTTAAGACCCTAGTAATTTTGCACTGTTGCAAGTGTATATGCTTGATACACGATAGAATTGAGATGTATATGTATGTGAATATATATACTTGTTCATTTTGAACAGTTATGTGTATGTCTTATGGAATGATTGCTAGGGTGGGATGTGATGAGAATTAGGAAGAGGATGATGTTTAGGAGTAGAATGAGTGGTTATCGCCTTATTGAGAGCTGTGATTTCTCTATAATATAAGGGGTAGACGCTAGGTCGAGCATGATGCAATTGATGGTGTAGAAGTGTATTATACATTTGATTGGTGTTTAGGTTGCTTGGGAGTGAGCTAGAGGGATGGTGGAGATGAGAGTAGGGCTTGGTACAAGCGTACGGGTTACCGTATAGGCATACCAAGCAAGGTAGATCAGTGGTGTGAGGCTCCTGGAGACCGTACGGGCATACCAAAGAGTGGTCTGACCGTATGTGTACTCACAAGAAATTGGGTTTGTCAGGTGAGTTTTGAGCGTACGGGTGTACCATCCCTTGCAGGAATTATGCTTGTCAGAAGTTTTAGCCCAGTACGGGCGTACCGAATCTAGTACGGCCGTATGCGACTCATTATTGACTTTTTAAAAGGGTTGAAATGGATAAGTATGCTCACTTTTCTTAAGATAAACTCTCATAAACTCTCTAAAACATTACAGTTTCGGGATTTTGAGGAGATATAGCTCAAGAATTAACGGGTAAAGCTAGAAGAAGGTTACGGAGGGATTACGAGCATATGATAGGCATGCCACCATCACAGGTTAGTGCCTCTTATGATTGATGCTTCGTTAAGAAATCATCAACAGGTGGGGGAATACTTACTTTATTATTATTGGTTTATGTTTATATGTTTATATTCCTGTGAATCTGTAAGATAAGGTCTATATGCGTTCCAACAGAAAGGTAAGTGAATGAAATGGGTGTATGAATAGGGAAAGTATGTGCTTAATGAATAAAGATGTGCCTATAAACGTTGGTGATTGAAGTGATTGATGAGTCATGATTTAAATGTGGAATATATGTGAATTACTTGCACAATGAATTATATGACTTATGTGAATGATGGCTTATACTATATAAAGGTGTCATTATGCGTATTCTTTATAGTACCATGAAATATTTGATGCATATCATGTCATGCACCATATAGGTATATGAGAATACATTCATGGCATGTATAGAGAGAGGTGAAAGGATGAAAGAAAAAGAGAGCTTTATGCTCCAATCATACTGGGTCATAATGATGATGGGATTCCTTTAAGGAATCGTTTAGATGAATTACCTCTCGAGAAGGGAGATGAGTCTTGAGACCTACAGTAGGAAATGGGTGCAAAGCACCATACAGTATTATATGTCCTCCTTCAGAAGATGAGTACCGGTACCTACAGGGATCCAGTATGAGAGAGAGATTGTGCATAATCATAAAAGAAAGGAAAGGAACGTATGTTACAGGAAAACAAGAGGGTGATGCATAACATAAATGCATCCTCATGCATGATCCTTATCATTCACACATCATGAAAATGTAAGGGAAAAGGATGAATGCAGCACCAAGTGTGCCTATATGAATATGTTACAAATATCTAAAGACTGGTATAGAAAGGAGGAACACCAAGAATAATGGTGTTCTCATAATAATGATAAGATATAAGATGGTATTAATGATGACGGGTTATCGAATGAATATTCAGAGAATATACCGTAAAGCATGATGACATAACTG
>CANYBF011512628.1:0-10942 GCA_948192965.1 Dalechampia spathulata | reverse complement strand
TGAATATGCAAAATTCATGTCTGCAACTTGGTCATGGGAATGGAAGCTTGAATCAAGTCATTCCAATACCGGAACAAGTCGGAATACGTGCCCGAAGTAGGCACCGGGGATAGCCTGTGAAGGCTGTCCCAGAAATCTGTTATGAGCAACCATTTCAGACGGGCCAAACAGGGGACAAACGGTGTGCCCAAATGGCAAATGAATATACAAAATTCATGTCTACAACTTACTCTTAGGAATGGAAGCTTGAATGAAGCCATTCTGATACCGGAACAAGTCAGAATACATGCTTGAAGTGGGCACCGAGGACAGCCTCTGCAGGCTGTCCCAGAAATCTGTTACGAGCAACCATTTTGGACGGAACAAACGGGGGGCAAACGGTGTGTCCAAATGGCAAATGAATATGCAAAATTCATGTCTACAACTTACGCTTAGGAATAGAAGCTTAAATGAAGCCATTTTGATAACAGAACAAGTTGCAATACGTGCCCGAAGTGGGCACCAGCGATACCCTGTGCAGGCTGTCCCAGAAATCTATTACGAGCAGCCATTTTAGACGGACCAAACGGAGGGCAAACGATGTGCAAAAATGGTAAATGAATATGTATAATTCATGTCTGCAACTTACTCTTGGGAATGGGAGCTTGAATGAAGCCATTCTGATACAGGAACAAGTCAGAATACATGCCCGAAGTGGGCACCAGGGACAGCCTATGCAGGCTGTCCTAGAAATCTGTTACGAGCAGCTATTTTGGATGGACCAAACGGGGGGTAAACGATATGCCCAAATGGAAAATGAATATGCAAAATTCATGTCTGCAACTTACTCTTAGGAATAAAAGCTTGAATGAAGCCATTCTGATACTGGAACAAGTCACAATACGTGCCCAAAGTGGGCACCGGGGATAGCCTGTGCAAGCTGTCCCAGAAATCTGTTACGAGCAACCATTTTGGACGGACCAAACGGGGGGCAAATCTTGTGCCCAAATGGTAAATGAATATGTGAAATTCATGTCTGCAACTTACTCTTAGGAATGGAAGCTTGAATGAAGCCATTCCAATAGCAGAACAAGTCGCAATACGTGCTCGAATATGGCATCGAGGATAGCCTGTGCAGGCTGTACCAGAAATCTATTACGAGCAGCAATTTTGGATGGACCAAACAGGGGGGCAAAAGGTATGCCCAAATGGTAAATGAATATGTAAAATTCATGTCTGCAACTTACTCTTGGGAATGGAAGCTTGAATGAATCCATTCCGATACCGAAACAAGTCACAATTTTTGCCCGAAGTGGGCACCAGGGATAGCCTGCGCAGGCTGTCCCAGAAATCTGGGACGAGCAGCCGTTTTGGGTGGACCAAACGGGGGGCAAACGGTGTGCCCAAATGGCAAATGAATATGTGAAATTCATGTCTGCAACTTACTCTTAGGAATGGAAGCTTGAATGAAGCCATTTCAATAGTGGAACAAGTCACAATACGTGCTCGAATATGGCATCGGGGATAGCCTGTGCAGGCTGTACCAGAAATCTATTACGAGCAGCAATTTTGGATGGACCAAACAGGGTGCAAAAGGTGTGCCCAAATAGTAAATGAATATGCAAAATTCATGTCTGCAACTTACTCTTAGGAATGGAAGCTTGAATGAAGCCATTTCGATACCGGAACAAGTCACAATATGTGCCCGAAGTGGGCACCGGGGATAGCCTGCGTAGGCTGTCCCAGAAATCTGTTACGAGCAGCCATTTTGGATGGACCAAACGGGTGGCAAACGGTGTACCCAAATGGCAAATGAATATGCAAAATTCATGTCTGTAACTTACTCTTGGGAGTGTGGAAGCTTGAATGAAGCCATTCCGATACCGGAACAAGTCGCAATACATGCCCGAATTGGGCACCGGGGATAGCCTGTGCAGGCTATCCCAGAAATCTATTATGAGCAACCATTTTTGACGAACCAAACGGGTGGTAAACGATGTGACTAAATGGCAAATGAATATGCAAAATTTATTTGTGCAACTTAATCTTGGGAATGGAAGCTTGAATGAAGCCTTTTCGATACCGGAACAAGTTGCAATACATGCCCGAAGTGGGCACCTTAGCTAGCCTTATTTTACTATATGCTACGCGCATAGTGCTATACACCCAATTCATGTATTTCACCTCGTATGGGTTAAATGTAATGCATGTCACATGTCAACTGAGATGCAATCGACATTCAGAGTCACTTTGCAGTTTTGAATTTTGCCAAATTCGGCCCCGAACGATGAGTTCCTTTAATGGGCCTGTTTTGGGCCCATGGACAAAATGTGGCATTTAGCCTGCCATACATTGTACCTTGCGTAGGCATCAATGAAAATGTGTTCTATGCGTACAGAACACTTAAAATGGGCAAAATGGGTAGTGGGGCCCAATAGTGCTTTTGGTGGGCCCTACAGCGTAGTGGGCCCTGAAATTGGCATTCGGAATGTTAAGTGTTGTGCCTTACGTAAGGCTATTGGAAAATGTATTATGTAAGTACAGAATACACAGAATAGGCCGATGAAAGTAGTGGACCCCACCTGTGTACTATTCATAATGAATAGTATCTCGAGCCCAAAATGCAACATTTTGCATTCTGCAATCCCTGCCTTGCATAGGCAGTAATAAGGCATGCTCTATGTGCACAGAGCATCCAGAATAGCTAGTAAAGGTAGTGGGTCCCATCGATGCACTATTCATGGTAAATAGTGCTAAATGCCATAAATGCGATATTTTGCATTTCAAGTGTTTTGCCTTGCGTAGGCAATAGTGAAGGGTGTTCTACATGTACAGAACACTCAGAATAGAGAAATGATGGTGGTGGGCCCTACCACATGCCTTGGTGGGCCCCACCAGCTCTGATGTATTCTATACATCAAAATACCCAAGGGAAGCCTACAAAGGCCTATGTGCATAATCGGGGTCGATACGAGGACTAAGACCGAGCTGAATCAATAGAAGTCTAAAATTGCACAATGGTGAAAAGTCAGGGTCAACACATACAGTTTAATGCGCTCTTACAGAAGGTGAGTCTCGAGACCTACAGTAAAGAAATGGGTTCAGAGAACCACATAGTTAAATACCCTCCTTTAGAAGATGAGTACCAGTACCTACAGGGACCCTGTATGTGAGAGAGTTATGCATAATTACCCAGGAAAATAAGAGGGAATGTAAAGAAAAGAGGATGAGGGAGTTCGCATAGCATGATTGTATTCTAATCATATACATTAAGAAAGGCAATGTGTCCACTTATGCTTATTATGATGATGATTAAAATGATATGACGATTAATGTTAAACGTGATTAAAATGATTATGAATTAGGATGTTATTTTATCTCTGGTTTATGCTTGAGTATGATTAGGATTTGTGTGTACGTATATGTCTATCTAGCACCACTGAGTTTTATACTCAGCGTTTATCATTTGATGAACGTAGGTACTGAGTCTTCAGGTGAGCGTTCAGAGAAATGATTGATGGGTTCAGCAGAGAGTCAGATTGTGTGAGGATCTTATTCTCAATGTGGTACTTGATGTCTGAAGCATGCTCCTACCATTTTGTTAATGTAGTTCTTATTGGTGTTATTGTATTTTTGGTGGTGACACTTTTAAAAGGGTATATGTGTACTTGTATTAAACTCTAATGTATTAGCTTGAGAAATGATATGAATATATAAGAGTTATTTGCCAATCTTAATTGCTTGAATGAATGAATGGATATCCAGGTCACATTAAATGATATTCAACATACGCCACACTATGATCCCTTTTCACCACTAAATACAATGACTTGTACCTATACGATTTATGTTAGGTAGTATGTATGTACATATCCCTTGTAGTGTAAGTGACGGTTTCCATATAGGGGATTGTTGTTTATACTATGAGAGCATGTTACTCTAGGTATAGTCTGGGTGTGACATGATCAACCTTGGCTTTACATCTTTCTTTTCAAACAAATATCTCAAAGCAACATGGTCAGTAAAGATAATGACTTTAAATCCCAGCAGATAAGCTTTAAACTTATCACATGCAAAAACTATTGCTAAGAGCTCTTTTTCAGTTGTGGTATAATTTAGTTGAGTTTGAGTTAGTGTTCTGCTAGCATAATAAATGACATGTAATTTCTTATCTTTTCTCTGCTCTAACACACATCCTAAGGCAAAATCACTATCATCATACATAATCTTAAAAAGGCAAATTCTAATCCGATGAGGTTTAAATCGGAGTTGTGGTTAATGCCTTCTTCAAGGTGTTGAAAGTATTTAAGCATTCATCATTGAAATCAAATAGTATGTCCTTGACTAATAAGCTCATCAAGGGTATAGCAATAATAGAAAATTTTTTTATAAAGCATCGATAAAATCTCGCATGACCAAGGAAACCTCTTATACCTTTCACATTCATAGGGGGTGGTAGGTTAGATATTACCTTAATTTTTGCTTTGTCTACCTTAATGCCTTTCTTGGATATGTTGCGGCCAAGCACAATTCCCTCTTCTACCATGAAATGACATTTCTCCCAATTCAACACCAAGTTAGTTTCCTTATAGCATTTTAAGACTCACTCCAAATTCTGCAAACATAACTCAAAAGAGTCTCTAAACGCTGAAAAATCATCCATGAAGATTTCCATAAATTTCTCAATCATATCAGTAAATATAGAAATCACACATCTTTGAAAAGTGGCAGGTGCATTACACAATCCAAAAGGCATACGCCTATATGTAAATGTACCATATGGACATGTGAAAGTTGTTTTCTCTTGGTCTGGAGGAAAAATGAAAATTTGGTTATAGCCTAAGCAGCCATCTAAAAAAAATTAGAAAGAATGACCTGATATTTTTTCAATCATTTGATCAACAAAGGGTAAAGGAAAATAATCATTCCTAGTAGAAGAATTCAACTTCCTATAGTCTATACACACTCTCCAGCATGTTACTATCCTAGTTGACAACAATTCTTTTTTCTTATTCTCAATAACAGTCATGCCTCCCTTCTTAGGTACACATTGAACAAGACTTACCCACTCACTATCAGAAATAGGATAGATAATACCTACATCCAGTAGCTTGATTACCTCCTTTTTCCCGAAATCTTGTATGTTGGGGTTAAGTCTCCTTTGCCTCTCATAAATAGGCTTGATTCCTTCTTCCAAATGTATCCTATGCATGACCATATCAAGGCTGATGCCCTTAATGTCTGACAGCTACCAACCCAAGGCTTGGATGTGCGTCCGTACCATTTTTAGCAGCCTATCTTCCTGCGCTAAAGTCAGCTTATTAGATATAATGATTGGCAATATTTTATTACTACCTAAGAAAGCGTACCTCAGATGCTTTAGCATGATTTTCAGTTCTAAAATAGGTGGTTTCTTAATTGAAGGAGGAGTAGGGTTAGCATTTCTTACTAGCAATTCTAAGTTATGTGATTCACCAACTTCCTCGCCTATTACCTTAATTTCCTCCTCTATTGTGACATTCTACGCTTCCTTATTTATCACTGTGGATATACATTCATCAACTACGTCTACCTTCATGCATGCCTTACCTTCCATCATTTGTTTCATTGCTTTCTTTATACAGAATTCCACTCGCTCTTCACCAATTCAGAGGATGAGTTTTCATTCATGCATATTAACTAATGCTCTCCCTATATTTAGGAAAGGCCTTCCTAAAATCAGGGGGTAATTGACGTCCTCATTGTAGTCCAGCACCATAAAATATACTGGAATGATAAACTTATCCACTTTCACACGTCCTTGATGATCCCATACAATTTCTTCACCAACTGATCCATATGCTGAATCACCATGGAAGTAGTTTTGATATCTCCAAGACCTAGCTTCTGATAAATGGCATATGGCATCAAGTTGATACTTGCACCCAAATCATACAAACATTTGCTAAACACTAAATTTCCTACTTTGTATGGAATAACGAAACTTCTTGGATCCTGTAGCTTAGATGGAATTTTACTTGAAATGATCGAGCTATAGTTCTCAGTTAGTAAAACCAGTTGTGTGTCATCAATTATGCATTTGTGTGATAGGATTTCCTTCAAGAATTTAGCATATTTAAGCATGTCTTATATCATCTCAGTAAATGCACATTTATTCTTAGTTTTTTCAATTTTTCCATAAATGCTACAAACTTTTCATCCACTTTAGATTTCATCAATCTTTGTAGAAATGGAATAGGGGGCATATACTTACCTGGCCCTTGATTGCTTTTCTTCTTCTTCCTTCTGGCATCAAAGTCACAATCGTGACTTTCATTATCATGATCATGATAGAGACTTCTTCCAGCCTCTACCTGCCTACATGAAGTTCTAGCTTCACCACTGCTCTACCTGCTTTCTTCTTTTTTGCACTCATCATCAACATTAGTAGGTTCCTTACCTTTATTGACCAGCTCCTTACCACTCCTTAGTTGAATTGCATTCACTTGCTCCTTGGGGTTTGGTTTGGTGTTACTTGGAAGTCCTCCAAGGTTCCTCTGCATAATTGATATGGCTAGCTGCCCCACTTATACTTCTAAGTTGTGGATGGAGGAGGAATGGTCTTTATGATTTGATCAAACTTGGCTTCCATTTGCTTTTATGATTCCTCTTGACTAGTCAATTTTGTTCCTAGTACCTCCATGAACTTTTCCATTTTTGACTTAAAATTGTTTTAGGGAGGTGCTGGTTGTGTCTTTTGGACATTTCCTGCATTGTTACTCCAAGAAAAATTTGGATGGCTTCACCATCATGGATTATACATGTTGGAGTAAGGATTGTTACCTTGTCTTCCTATGGATTGTGGCATGTTACCTATAAAATTGACTTGCTTTATGGTCTCACATGCATTGCATTCATTCACACCATGTTTTGCTTGCCCATACAGCTCACATGAATTGGATACCTTTGATATGTTACAAATTTTCTTTGTCAAATTTGCAACCTCAGCCTGCAAAGCACTAACAGCATCAAGTGACAAAACACCTTTATGTTCTTTAACTACCATTCTAGACCTGTCTGATGCTCATAATGCATTTGTGGATGCCATCTCTTCCAGCAGTTCATATACTACCTCTATAGTCTTCTTCATCAGGGACCCTCCAGCTACTGCATCAATGGTCCCTCTAGTGGTTGTGTTGACCCCATTATAGAATGTCTGGAGCAATAATTCTCTTGGTATGTTATGATGAGGACACTTTCTCTGTAGCTCCTTGAATCTTTCCCATGTCTTATATAAAGACTCGCTGTCCATCTACTAGAAATTGGTAATCTTCTTGATGATCTTTGCAGTCTTTTCCAAGGGAAAGTATTTAGCTAGAAATGCTTGCACAAGCTGGTCCCAATTTGTAATTGACCTTAGGGTCAATGAGTTCAACAAAACCTTTGCCTTATCCCTTAATATGAATGGGAATAGCCTCAGCCTTATAGCATCCTTTGTTACTCCATTATACCTAAAAGTATCGTAAATCTCTAGAAAATTCAAAATATGAGCATTAAGGTCCTCATTTGGTAAACCAAAAAATTATACCAAAGACGACAACATTTACAGTAGAGCTGGCTTAATTTCAAAGTTATTTATTACTACAGCTGGTCTCATTATGCTTTGTTGGTTAGCATAAAAACCAGACCTAACCACATTCATCAAAGTTCTCTGCTCTTCTACCATTTCTACTGGATTTTTCTGCACAACTCATTTTAGAACAGCCCTCTGGTTTTCTCTTTCAAGCCTCGTTAGATCTTCACAAGCTTCTAACAATGGTGATTGAGAGTTCTTGGTTCCTCTTCTACTACACCTATAAACTCAAACAAAAATTAAAAATACAAAACACTTCAATTAAATTTTACTCTCTTTATAGTGACATTAAACATAAATCCCTGGCAACGGTGCCAAAACCTTGATCATCCCTAAAATGACAGTAGTTTTAATCACTACTTTAATGCAAGTATATAGATGGTTGTTGTAAGATATCAATCCTACAAGGATTTATTGCCTATCTATCCGAGCCTGGTTTGGACCACAAGCCGGAGCAGTTAGGGATCTTGACCTGCACCAAGCCCGGCTCAATGGGCTCACGGAGGATGCGGTAAGTAACCCTGCGAAAAGAAAGAAAGCTTCAGTCTTTGTAATATTTATTTAAATGCGTTATACTTACTTATCTTTGATTTGCAGGTGCGCCTATCTTGGCTGTGGGAGGATGAGAGGACTCCCGAGATGGTCATCGCAGCTCGTAGGAAGGACGAGCTGAGGCTTCTGATGGAGTCCCTTGAGTCTAGAGAGTGGTTCCTAGGCGAGCGGGTGTACAGATCAGAGTTGGGCATGGCGGCCCGCATGATCCCTATCGATCCACCCCTAGACATGTTCTGGGGCATCCATTTGTTTGAGGGTGAGTTGGGAGCTGCTATGATCGGTGAGACTATTGATGAGCTGGTCGCTGCTGGGGACTACCCGCAGTTCGTCAGGGGTCGCCTGATGTCTTGCATTGGAGTGATGCCTCGGGCTCAAGCTCCCATGGCAGCAGGGTCCTCCACAGCCACAGGTGATGCCAGACCTAGCCCTTCCACTATCGGGAGTCAGAGGGTTCGACGGAGGGGTATGTCCACTAAGGTTCCTGATGCTATGGCCCCTACCGTCGGGACTTTGACGATACCGCCTAGTCACCAGGTGACACTCACGGCAGACGATATGAGTGAGTATCTCCACCTGGCGGCGCCGTGTCGACCTTACGCCCTGGAGTTCACTCCGCCAGATTGCACTGCTGTAAGTTTCTGTCTCACCTCTTTTATTCGTTCCAGTCTGTAGTATTCTGACATTGCTTCTTGTTTCTCAGGTCGCCCGAGCTGATCACGAGAGGCTCGTCTATCTGATGGACGGCATGAGACTGGGCTGGTCCCAGAGCAGCCGTGCCTACCAGCAGGCAGCTTACGATATGCGTGAGCAGCATGTAGCGGAGTTGGCCAGGGCTGAGGCAGAGTTAGCCAGGGCCAGAGCGACTATAGCACATCTAGAGAGAGAAGTGGCTCGGGCGAACCTG
The DNA here is from genome assembly GCA_948192965.1 of Dalechampia spathulata. Lineage (NCBI taxonomy): Eukaryota > Viridiplantae > Streptophyta > Magnoliopsida > Malpighiales > Euphorbiaceae > Dalechampia > Dalechampia spathulata. The sequence continues at coordinate 1,892 of CANYBF011512628.1, read as the reverse complement.
GACTTGGACGGTGAGGATTAGAGGCCCGCACTCCTCTAGCTGTACCCTTATTTTTTATGTCATTCTTTGTATCCCTTACAATCCCGGGGAGTGGGGCAGAACAAAACCTGTTGATATATGAAATTCCTTTATTTTTCTATCTCTTCTCTGACTTCAGAATTTGTAGAGCCCCGTAGCTTGTCATAACTCAGTCCTTAGATAGTTCTCGTTCGAATTAGAAATACCCTGACTTTAGCACATGTTTAGATATATGCATGTATGCATGTATGCATGATCTCATGAATGCATTTGACGTTGATTCGGATATGCTTTCGTGTCTCTTTGTACAGGTTGAGGATTGTAGCTTGGGGACGGTACTTAGGAAGAGGGTTGCACGCTCTTCACCATCCACGGCATCTACTGACCCACCACAGACCTACTCGTTGGATGATTTCTTCACCGGGTTGACCGCACCGGACTGGAAGAAACTGGAGCCTTTCGGGCTACATGCTTTGAGCGCCTATCATCATATGAGGATAGACCCTCGCTTTCTGATAGCTGCCTGTAGCTTCTGGGACCCGACTGACCACGTCTTCCGGATTCGAGACTTTGAGATATGTCCCTTACCTGAGGAGTTTAGGGCCATTATGGGCAGTCACTCGTTGGATCATGCACAGCTGGTAGTGCCATCGGACTCAGGGTTCGATATTGTGCGGCAGATGGTATCTTTGTTTGATCTGCCTCCGAGTGTAGCCTGCTCATAACTGTCACCCTGTCAGGGATTCATTTCTGTCAGTATCATCGAGGCTTTCCAGAGGAAAGACCCTTCTAGTCTCGCTTGGGTTCGAGTAGCTCAGTTCTGCATACTCGGTCGATACCTGCTTACACATCCTGGAGATGGGGTACCTTGTCGGGTGCTTTCTATTTTAGACCAAATGGCAGAGGGCCGAGATCCATATCCACTCATCTTAGCAGAGACACTGATTGGACTAGACGAGATGAGATGCACTAGAGGAGAGCTCATGGGAGGGAGTCCCCTACTGCTTCAGGTATGAATTCTAAGCTGCCTTTTCAGGTTTTCAACTTAGGAAAGCTGTATCCTTTACCCTTACTTTTTCATGAGTCACCCCTTGCGGGGTTTTTGGCTCATCGGGCTTTATTTTTTTGAGACCCTAACTTTTGCCTGAACTGCCCCGTTTGGGATTTTCAATCCAGCGGGTCGCTCTAATTTTTTCCTGAGCCATCTTTTGCAAGATTTTCGACTCAGCGAGCTTTTTTCTTCTTTTTTCTTTTTTTTTCAGTTCTGGTTACAAGAGAGGTTGGGCTTACTGGAGAGCCCTTCAGGCAGAGTGAGCCGGTACATGCCGCGCAGCTTTCGATCGAGACGACTGTTGCCCCCTTGGCGGCAGGGTGCCACCATAGCGGACTGGCTGGATTACTTGTCTGAGATGACGGACGACAGAATTAGATAGACCTGTTCATGGTGGAGGCTTAGGCAAGTGACGGTGTCCACTTACGCCGATTGTGTACCGTTGGCAGGCCTTCTCCGATGTTTATTCTATACTCCTTCGCATCTGTGTAGACAGTATGGGTCTCCACAAACCGTGCCTGTCAAATTGACCGTATTTTAGGGAGCAGGCATGACCCAGAGATTCTTGGAGCATTTGGAGTGTATGTGGCCCCATAGACAGATTGCTCCGTACTATGCCGCTACATGTCCTAGAGTTTCTGGTCCTTATCGTCAGTGGGTATCGATGTTATAGCTGGAATCCGATCCCGACGCTAGAGGGGAGTATTATAGGGAGCTGCGCTGTAGAGAGCAAAATCAAGGCTAAAACTTGTACTCAGTGATAATGATGTAATTAAATGCTATATTTTTCATGCAATAAATGAGTGAACTTTATTTTAAACCC
>CANYBF011512480.1:0-10580 GCA_948192965.1 Dalechampia spathulata | reverse complement strand
TGAAAGAGGAATGAGATTGAATGAGAGACGCATTGGCATTTGCATTGCATTTGATGTTTCTTGATGGATTGTTTATGTGGTTTAATGTTCGGTTATATATGTTTCTAGCACCACTGAGTTTATCTCAGCGTTTGTCATTTGATGAACGTAGGTTCGGAGCCCATGGGTGAGCCATCGGGGAAGGATTAGAGGTTGTCAGCTGAGACAGATCGATCTCGACTTGGTACGGGTCTTCTGCGGCAAACTCCAGCTCTTTTTGTATCTGTGTAGCAAATGTATAGTGTGAATGGCAGTAGTACTGTATTTGTATAGCTTTTGGTGGTTTGATTGTATACACTCACTTATGTATAACAGGTTTTAATTACATAAGATTTGGGATTGCCTGTTACGGTTTATGTTTACGATTGAGTTTATGTATGGGATGGATCCCGAGTTTATGTATGCTTATCACGTGTTTCCGCAGCACAACCACCATTAGGCTTAGAACGTGTTCCCATACGATGTCTTTACGATGTATCCCTGACGGTACAGGCATTGGTCTCCAACTGGGGGTCACTGTTTGTATCGTGGGAGCATGTCTGCCTGGGTATGGGCCGGGTGTGACATCTCCAATGCACATTCCGACATAACTCACACTATAATTCACACATTCATTCTAATTCACACCCAAACACATTCATTCCTCATCAAACCCTTGACCGATATGCACACCCTTCTTTGACCGAATATAAAAGCATACATTTTCATCATTTCACTTCCATTCTTTCGTATTTCTTATTATAATCATTAATTTTAACAAATTTCCTTCCATTATCCATCATTTAATCAAACTAAATTACATTTCCATAAAGAACCCATACTTGGCCTAATTCTTCATTCACCATTAAAGTCATTTCACATCATTTTAGTTCAAACCAAAGCTTAATTCATAGTAAATACATGTTATTCTACCTTAAAATCAACTTAAATATACCTTAATTAAGAAATCCCTAAAAATCGCTAACCTCTCGCTTACTTCCACCAACTTATTCTTTAACTTTCTAAAGGTAAAACTTATACCAAATGATAGAGAATTGAAAATTACTACTTTTTCTATGAAAATCTTTAAAAAATTTCATGAAAATGGTTAAGAAATTACCGTAAGATGATTTTCTCCTTCTTCTTCTTTTCCTCTCCAAAATTTTAACTTTTCTCTCCTTTTTCCTCTTATTTCTCACTTAATTTAATAAACATAATAAATATAAGTCTTTAAGTTGGAAAGAGTACCACTTTAGTCCTTAAATTTATAAGAAATCATACTTTAGCCCTTTAACTTTCAATTTTACCAAAACAAGTCCTTGCATAAACTTTAAAACATCTTAAATCAATCCCTCAACTTTAATTATTAGCAATTTAATCCTTAAAATTGGAATTTTCAAGATTACTCTTACAAATTCTCCATATTTCCAACTTTACCTTTAAACAATTTCATTAATACCATTTATGTTCTTTTCAATATCTTTAACTATATTTCAATCTTGGACACCTCCAAATAGCTTAATGGAATCCTTGATTTACTTTGAATAAGATTCCATGGCTTAAATCGTCTAAAATAACTTACGTAATGGAAAATCGACCATTTCCCAAGGAGGTCACCTATCCTCCACTTACAAGCACATTTAATTTTAATATTTTAAATTTGTATATTTAACTTAGTTTCTATCCCAAATAATATTGTATCCTACCATACTCCTTCACCTTAATACATTCTATTTAATCTTTACAATTAACTCGATTATGCTTATGCAACTTAATATAGACTTAAGTTCATTCTTCCTCAAAACTACAATTTATGCCATTAGTACATTATTTAGAACTTATACACACATTTTGCTAACCCCTATTTATGGGTGTAATAACTACCTTTTGAATGAATTTATCACTAATGGATTTAGTAATTTCTTACTTCAATAACTCTTCATGTGTTTTTTTACTAACCTTAATTCAAAATTCTCTAATTAAATTGTCATTAACATTGACTCCTTCAAACAGTTTTACATCCCTAACTTGCATGACCATTTTGAGTTTCTAAGTTCTAGTGTTATACATCTACATATAACAGATGCCTATCAATTTCCACCTCTATCTATTTACCTCCCATTTAGTTAACATTCAAATTTAGTTTGTTGCTTGTAGTACCGGTTTATATAGATTCATGTGATAGTGAACAATCATACACCCGATTCTTCACATAAACACACACACATGCACTTTTCTTCATTTGATAAAATAAAATTCGTAATATACTCGCCTGATTATACATGCTTAATACCCATTTTATTGTCTTAATCATTCGGTATCCAGCTGCATACCTACAATGGCATGCATAATATTTCCACTCAACCCTTTCCATTTCCACTTGACATATATCTCCTATGCGTGTTACTCATTGTCAATTTCTTGGTTCTATATGTTACACGTGTCATTTAACAGTTACACATATACCCATTTTCAGTTGAGGTGATTCCTTTATTCGGTAGAAGCACCCTTACATACGGATACTCTTCATACTCCATCTTTCGTTCTTATAATTTACATATTTTTTATCTTAATTTTTTTTGTTAAATATAAATTACTACCATTTTACTATAGCTCAATATTCTATTTGTGTTCAATAATACTCATTATGATTGAACAATACAAAATCACCTTATAATATCTATGACAATCATGCAATTTCCTGGGATAAAAGTATACCTTGATTCCATTTAGTTGATTCATTACTTTGATAAATAACTAACAATCTAGTCATCCTATAAATAGTTATATTTATCCATAATATTTTTTTTTGCAGTTACACTATCAACCTTCATGCGATAAATAAGTATGCGCGCCCTTGGCAATTCTCAAGCTGTAAACATTTATGTCAAAATTTTTCTTCTTCTTATACAAACATGGACAATAATTTAGTCCTCTATGAACACTAACCAGCTTTAATTCAATATACCATGCTTTTCTAATGCACATATTTAGTTTCACGTATGCATGTATCTGACTTCATCTCCAGTTGTCCATACTACTCTCATATGATAGCAATCTTTGAACAACTAAGAACTCATATTTAAGCATATTAACTCACATATATATATATATATAGTCTTACCTCCAGTCGCTTCCTTAATCTAGCTTCCTTTCACAACCTTTCCATCTTCCCTTGCAACAAAAATCATAAGCCAAACTTCCATCATCATTCCCTTGACTCATTTTCTCTTCTAAGTTATCAGTTATTCTTTCATCCCTTCAATAACCCTAGAAATCACACTCTTAATTTAGTATTTTCACCGCTGGAAATCATGCTCCACCCAAATCATTCTCCCTTCCTTATTTTTTCGTCCCTTCAATAGCCCTAGAAGTCAACTTAGTAACTTTGACCCCTTAGCCAACTCCAACCTAGTGACCATGTATATATTATGCATACAATATTTACATATATGTGCATTAATATAATGACTTTACTTAACATTTTCAACATTTCTTTATTTTTCTTTATAACCCAATGTATCGCATATTAGTTGAGCAATAATTACAGAGTTATGAATTAATTTATGCATAATTAATAATATATTTATACTCATAAATAAATATACAAAAATAGTAGATATAATTACTCAGTCCCCTTAAAGGGAATTTGGTTCCTAAATTCAAAAAATTGACTTAAGTGAATGATTAAGGATATTCTCAAGCCTAGGAATATATTAAGATATCCTCAATAAAGACTATCTCAAAGTAATCTAAATACTCTTTATAAATGACATTCTTCAAGATCATAAATATAGTTAGAGTATTAGTCAATTGAAACGACATCACTGATAGTTAATAATGTTCATATCTAGTTTGAAATGCAATATTAGTAATACTTTTATCTTTCACTCTAAACTGATAATATACTAATCTCAAATCTTTCTTGAAAAAATATTGTAACATCTTTAAGTTAATTGAATAAATTGTCAATTTGAGGATATGGATACTAATTCTTCATTATTATGTTATTTAGTTGTTTATAATCAATTCATAACTAAAATGTTTTATCCTTCTCTTTAATAAATAACTCTTGATGCTCCCTAAGGCTAAATATTAGGTAGAATAAACTCTTTATTAAATATTTCTTGTAATTGCATTTATAACTTCTTCAATTTAGTAAGGGCCATCCTATAAGGTGTAATAGAAATAGGTTATGTCACCAACGCCACCTTTATATTGAACTCTACCTCTCTCACTAAAGGTAATCTAGGTAACCCTTTCAAGGAATATATCTAAAAAATCACATACCATAGGTATACTTTATAATATAGGACTAACTAGTTGTGTATTAATTACATGTACCAAGATTGACTCAAAACCCCAAGTTATCAATTCACTAGCAGTAACAACTAAAATAATATGAGTTTCTATAGTTAATCTATTGCCCTGTACCTTTATCTCTAAATACTCTAGATCTTTAAATTTTACTATCTTCAATTTACACTTTAGCATTATCAAATATCTAGATAACGAATCCATTCCCAATACCATATCATATTCCAAAAATGACATCTTAATAAGATCGGATGTAACATTACCATTTTGTATAATGAGTGATCATCCTTTATAACTTCACCTAACAATGGTATCTTCCTTTAAAAACTAGATATAATAATATCATATCTTAAATTCTAGCATATAATGTTAGATCCATAAGAAATTTCAAGATTAATATATAAATGAGTAGATCTAGGGTCAAATAATACCAAAACCTTACAATCAAAGATCAAAAAACTAGTAGTCACCACATCATTTGCATGTACATCTCCTCTTTATTTGATGGTATAAATATAGGCTGGACCTCTATATATCACCTTGTGTACCCTCTAATCCAATATGTACCTACCTCAAATCTTATTACCTGATTAAGTAGATATAGTGGCTAGTGATGGTCTAGCTTTAATACTCTAGTTATAATTACCTCTCTCAATAGCTATATGCAATGGCATGACCCTTAAATTAGTATAATCTTAAACAAAATATCATGTACCTCCACAGTTAAAACAAGCTCCTAGTAACTGTCTATATAAGCATGTATAAAATATTTTACAATGAGGATATCATGCACTACTAGTGTCTATACGACTCATCCTCTACCTGCACTATTAAGATCGAGGTACTAGTGGCCTCATAATCGAAGATCTCCTTGTAAAAGCTCCTCTAAATCTACTCTTTCTAAACTGACTACAAGAGGTACCCAATCCCTTATCTACCCTTTTAAACTATTGCCTTCATTTTAGCTTCTTCATTCAATGTTCGCTCAAAAGTCAAAGAATTCGTAATTAATATAGAGCATTTGAAATACTCTCGCTTGACTATAATTGTAAGATAAGCTAAATCAGAATTTTGAATTAAAGGGATGAATTAAAGGTGGTAATTTAAGATTGAAGACTTGAGTTGGAATTATATTATATTACATTATATATATATATATATATATATATATATATATATATATATATATATATATGGATTGAGGTTAAAATAAACCCAATATGAATAATTAATAATACCTAAAATTCAAATCCAAATACAACATTATTATAATACATTTAATGTAATATATCAGATAAGTGATATCATAATATATCATAATGTATTTAAAGAGGAACGAGGGATAAACAAAATTGTCCTACCATTCCCTTTAAATTTATTTTTATTTAATAGTTTTAATTCATATTTATATTAATTTCAACTTAAGAATTATATTCAAAATCAAATATAAATGTTAATGTTTTATTATCTAATTTTAATATAAGAATTCTATTTTAAATAAAATATAAATATTAATTATTTTTATTATTTAATAGTTTAATTCATTAAAATTAATTTCTCTTATCTAGTTTTATATAAAACAAATACATAAAAATAAAATTTTATTTAAAAAATATAAATTTATTAAATTAAATTAATTTTATTTTAGTTATCGAATAGTGATAGTTTTGATTTGTAACAACTAATTTCTATCCAAAAATAATATTCAAAATTAAATATAAAAATTTGAAAATCCCTTTGCGGAAGGCAACACGTGCGCGGTTTATAGTGGTTCAGCTAAACTCTTGCCTATGTCCACTTCTCCTAAGTCTCAACTTAGGGTTCCATTAATTTTAATCAATTTTCAATTGGGATTCCATAAATGCATCCAAAAACCTTAGTGTTTTCAAGGCTCATACTCAAACCTTTACAAAATCAACCTTACAATCTCTCAAATACAAATTAATGCTCAAGAATTAATCACACACCAACCCACTAAAACAAACCCTAGCTTTCACAAATGGTAATAGAATAGAAAGAATGTATTTGATAGCTTAATACATAAAATACAAGTTAACTTACTTGCAATAGACAATAGAAGCTCAAAGGAATGAAAGCTCTGCAGAAGTAGCTGTTAGAATCAAAAGATATGAAAGTTGTATGTGAAAATAGCTATTAGAAAGTGTTTTAAAACCTTTCTTAAAAGTCACGTATGATTGTACTAGTCATGTATGCCCATACAGATTTAAATTTTACCGTTCGAAAATGAGAGGGAAATGTGGTACGGTCGTACCATCATCTGGTACGCCCATACCAAACTAATTTTCCTGACAAGAAATTTTCCTGTGAGCTCATGTACGGTTGTACCATCTAATGGTATGCCCGTACCAAAATAGTTTACTGATAAACCATTTTCCTACGAGCAACAGTACACCCATACCACCCAATGGTATGCCCGTACCAAGCTCAATAAAACAGTTCTAACTAGGTACGGTCAACCATATGGCCGTACCACTCAACCAAGCTATTTGGTATGCCCGTACCAATACAAAAACACTATTAAAAACTTGTAAATAACTTAAATGGACTCACACATGACTCATACATCAAAACCTAGTGTCTAACAATCTCCCCCTTTTTGATGTTGGCAATCAATTTAAGTTTAATTTGAAAAACTCATTTAAATGAAATTTTGATTTAAAAATTTTGGAAATCTCCTCCTTTGTTTTAGAATACATGCCATGTAAACAAAGAAAAGAGATAATCAACAAAATCAAATAAACTGAACAAACATCAGATAATCAATAAAATTAAAGATAATCATAACTCAACATAATCAATAAAATCAAATGAATTGAACAAACATCATATATAATATCAAAAAGATGTTCAATACAATAATAACATCGAAATATCAAAAATAAATAATCATAAAAATAAAAATCTAACAAACAACTCCACTAAACATCAGGTCCTAAAAATCATAAAACATCTCCTCCTTTGATAACATCAAAACAAATAGATCACTGAGGGTCCTGAGGAGGAGGTGGATGAGGTGGAGGTATAATAAATGGATCCATCATCACGTTGATGGAATGAAGAGTCTTAGAAGTAGAAGTCTGAAACTCGTGAAAGTCAACAACATGCTGATCAAGTTGTTGACCTAAAAGAGTGGATTGTTGTGTAAGATTTCCAAGCTCCTGGTCAATGTGATCGCAACGATGCTGAAATGTATCCAAGCAATCGAGTCGAGAAATGATAGTAGCGAGCTGTTGAGAAAGAGAATATAAAGGAGCAGCATCAGCAATAGAAGTGGTAGCTGGATCAGTGGAATCAAGAACAGCGGCCGATGAAGAAGATCCTCCTGAAAAGTATCGCTAGCACTTGTGGTTGAGAGCCACCTGACATGTGGCATCAGCAGAAGGATCAAACTGGTCATGCCACTCTGCAGGTGTATCATTTGGCAGTAGAACCTACAAGCGCTGAAGAACCTCTACAGCACATCGGTCGTAGATCAAGATAGTGTCATTGGGAAGATCTAATGACTGAAGGTGAGTGAGTCATCTAGAGATATACTCAGAATGGATCACGAACTTGTCATCAGCAGTGCATTCAAAGAGCATAGAGTGTTCAATGAATGAGAGGTCAAGGTTTGGACCACGAGGTCCAGGAGATGGGTGGAAGGAAAAGCTTGCAGCTATTGGTAGATGTGATGGATGATAGGACCAAATAATATAGCCCTACTAGGCTACTTATGGACACTGACCTCATGAAAAGAGGTCTGAAGCCAACGTCCAAACTAGATCGGAGTACCCGTGACCATACAGTACAAGAAAATAAGGTCAGAGCCTATGATAGTATAATTAGAATCTGATCTCCTAAAGATAAGATAGGAGATCAGTATATGACAATAGAAGAGTGTAGGAGATTTAAGGCATGAGGCCTTCTGACGAGAGGGATGAAAGGCTGTGTCAAGGGCTATGTCCTTTCAAAAAGCATTACGGTCAAATACTGTGGATTTGACATTAGAAATACCATTAGTAGAAAAACCAAAGAGAGCATCAAACTCAGAAGCAGAAAGAGAGTGATGCCTCTTGAAGAGTCAGAAAGTTCAGGAGAAGGAGATAGACAGAGAAAAGGTCTCTAGGAACTCAAGAGCTATAGATTGAATGTAGTTGTTAGGAAGAAATGCAAAGTTTGACCAACCTACATTGGTCAAATATCTTAGAATATTGTCCTCCAGTCCTGTCTGATGGAGAGTAGGACGATATGCAAAATGAGAGTGAGATAAAATCTTCTTACTCAGAATAGAGGTCCTAACGGTGGAAGCAGCAAAGGAAAAGCCACGAGGACCAGAGCTAATAGGAACGGTGCGTTTGACTCTCCGTAAGGAAGAGCCATCACTATCAGCAGGATCATACATAAGTGAAAATAGTGAAAAAGTAAGTAAAAAGGTTAAAAATAGAATTTTATAAAAAAAATTTGGCAGAATAATGGCGAGTTTTGAAAAACCAAAAAAAATTGAACCTACACAGAAATCAATGAAATTTGATGCACAAGTCCTAAACATAATCCTAAGCAATAAACTCTAAAGAGCTTAGAGCTAAAACAGCCTAGAATAATCAAAAAATCAAAATGTAAAAAACAGAATCAAAAAGCAATGAAATAGTAAAAATTGAAAGTGAAATCAATGAAATAAAGAGATTCAAACCAGAATGAGAGGAGTAGAGTGCAAGCAAATGGAGTTGGAGTGAATAAGAATGAGTTGGAAGGATTTTGGTGGAAATTTCAGAGGAAATTTGAGAGAAATCTGAGTAAAAATGAGTTGAAAAGTGAAAAATGAAGTTTTTAAAACTATTTTTCATGTCGCGTACGGGCGTACGGGTTGGGCATATAGCTGTACAAGCCAAAAATGCCTTGAAAATTCATATCACGTACGATCGTATGGGTGATACATAGGATCATACCAACTGAAGATGTTTGAAGTTCTTGATCGCGTACAAGTGTACTCGGAAGGCGTACAGCCATACGAAGATTTTAGTAGAAATTCTTAAAAATGAACGCGTATGGGCGTACCAAATTTGGTACGACTGTACCACATCATGTATGGTCATACTAAAATCAGTACAGGCCATACCAGAAAGTGCCAGAATTTTAGAATTGATCAAAGAGGATCCATACAGGCGTACCAAATGCTGTACGGTCGTACGAGGACTTAGATCTGAAAAATTTTGAAGAGTTTTGTGAATTTTCTTGAGGTTTCCTAAGTTCACCAATCACTCCTATTTCAAAAATGACCCATCTATTCTTCCTAATTCATGTTTAATAAAGTTTAAACGTTCTTCACTAAGGGGTTTTGTAAATGTCAACCAATTTGTGAGTTGTATCAACAAATTTTAATATAACCTTCCTTTTCTGCATATTATCACGTAGAAAATGATGTCTAATATCAATGTGCTTAGTCCTAGAATGCTGAATGGGATTCCTAGACAGATTTATGGCACTAGTGTTATCACATTTAATAGAAGTGCAAGAAACACAAACATTGTAATCCCTTAATTGTTGTTGAATCCAAAGAACTTGAGCACAACAACAACCTGCAGATATATACTCAGATTCAGCAGTAGACAAAGATATACAATTTTGCTTCTTGCTAAACCAAGAAACTAAACAATTACCTAAAAATGATAAGTACCTAAGGTACTTTTTCTATCTAACAAATTTCCAGCAAAATCAGCATCAGAATCAGTAATCAAATCAAAAGAATCATTCCTAGCATACCACAAGCCATAATGCATAGTTCCAATCAAGTATTTAAAAATTCTTTTCACAACACTCAAGTGAGATTCCCTATGAGAGGATTGAAATCTAGCATACATACACACAACAAACATATATTAGGCCTAGAAGCAGTTAGGTATAACAAACTACCTATCATACCTCTATATTTCTTTTGATCTACTTGCTTGTCGTTTTCATCCAATGACAATTTTGTAGTTATGTTCATTGGTGTCTTGCTAGCTTTAGCATCTTCCAATCCAAACTTCTTGAGCATCTCTTGAGTATACTTGAATTGGTTGATGAAGATTTCATCTTCACATTGCTTAACTTGAAGTCCTAGGAAGTACTTCAATTCTCCCATCATGCTCATTTCAAATTCTCCCTGCATACACTCAGAGAACTCCTTGCACAACTTTTCATTAGTAGCACCAAATATGATATCATCAACATAAATTTGAACAAGAAGAATATCATGTTTGTAATGC
>CANYBF011512412.1:0-17902 GCA_948192965.1 Dalechampia spathulata | reverse complement strand
TTTAATACATACATACATAACATACATCACATAGCCAACATACACATTTCTACTTTCCAAAACTACCCCCTCTCTTTAAGTGAAATTACCAAAATACCCCTACTTCCAACTTAACTTATTTTCAATTCTCACTTCATTTTTACGTCCGAATATACATTCTAACCTCTACTTTCATATAGAATATGATGTGTAACATATCTAATTATTTCATTTCACTTATAAATTTCATTCGAATACATTATTAGGCCCACCTTTCATAAGCATTCAAAATGCACTTCTTTAAGCATGAATACTCTATTTTCATCATGGTAAACTATTCATTTACCTCTTTTCATGTTGAAGTCTATATCTTATGCAATTCCATTCATTCTCATGCATGAAATGCAAACGTGTAAAAAAAATGCCAACAATGTGGATGTGACACTTACCTGTAAGGTGATTGGAAAGAAGGCAATGTGTTGTGAATCTTTATATGAATGGTTTCTTTTATTAAGTATGGATATTTTGTAATGCTATATGTGGTTTGAAGGAAGATTTACAAGTACCATCAAAGGGTTTGGATAAGGGAAGTCCATTACAGGTTTGTGCTTTCCTTTTCAAGACCATATCTAAGGTCTTGAATTGATGGTCATATGTTTGAATGTCTATGCTATTCTTGTTATGAACCCGTATAAGGTCCTTTAATGATATGATTCAGTTGACTACCTGGGATAGCAAAATAAAGAGTTTATGTTATGAATGGTACAGTGTGATCATCAATGCATCATTCATACATCATGTCATGAAACATCCATACATTCAAGCATGCAAAGATTATCATGACATGATAGAGAAGTTATAAGGTGGAAAAGAGAAAGGAAAAGAGATGTTATAAAAAAAGTAATGTACTGGGTCATATAGTTAATGGATTCCTTCTAGGAATCATACAGATATAATGGCTCTCCTATGAAAGATGAGGTTCATAGAACCCTATAGTTATATTGATAAATGGCCTCCTACGGGAGTTGAGTACCGGTACCTAGAGGGACCCATTATAAAAGGGAATTGCATGCAATATTCAAAACGTGATAAAAGAAAATATAAAGAGATAGAGGGAGAGTGCACAACATGGATGCATTCTTAAAAGCATACATTATCATTCACATATGATGATTACTTATATGATGATTAAAGGTTATAAAGGTTGGCAAATGGTGATGTATGAATATGAGTGAATATTTTATGTATATTGTTAACAGCTAAAGATAGATGTAAAAAGAGTAAGTTATGAGATTGAAATTTTGTTAAGCATTGAGTTGCTATGAATGTTTTTAATGTTGTATCATGATCTGAATTGATGTCATTTACTCATTTTATAGAACCACTAAGTTTTATACTCAGCGTTTATCATTTGATGAATGCATGACCTAGTTTAGTTCGGGAGTGATAAGAGTAGCTAATCTATAGTTAGCTAAGGTCGGGTCTTTCGTAAAGCCCTATCCTAGACGCAGGCTGGACTTGTATAACATACTCCATTGTATATACATACTTATGTAACTTATTTAAGTTAACCTTAATGGCAGTAACACTGTGTAACATGCTTTTGTTATGTGTATTATCAATATTATGATTTTATGTTTAAAGGTTATATATAACATATGTGTTGAATGATGGTTTGAGGATGTATTGAGAGTGCAAACTGGGTATTGATATCATTCAAGCTACAGCTATTTCTATATGATAGTAAATGTTTGATGTATGCAATTTAAATGTTTTAGGAATAAATATAAAGACAAGAATGTATAGGCAGATCCCTTATAGAGTAGTTAATGATTTCCTTGTTTAGGAGGTTATTAACTATTCTACGGGAGCATGTTGCACTGGGTTCGGATGTGACATGTTTAAGTGGTATCAGAGCTATGGTTTAGCTCGACTTATGATTGTTGTCTGTGTGTCTACTGCCTAAGGTTAATGAGTTACATAATAGGAGTATTGTTAGTCCTTACTGTTACTGACTGTTTGATCTATGTGTATGTTTAGAGATTAAATACTATGACAGATAGAGCGGTTATAATTGGTGAGGAAGGTAGGAATAATTTTAACCCTCATGAGAGTACTTCAGAGGCTAGAGATAGAGAGGGGGTTTGATTAGGACCTACAGATACAGGTATATAGGGTGAATCTGGTAAGCATGGAGAGAGCGTACCTCCTATAGAACATGATGATATCTCCGCTAATGATCCAATGGCTACCTAATATGCATAATTTTTACGGTTTATGTAGAGACAAAGGCAAACACCTATAGTAGCACCAGCTCCACCTCCAGTTGAGAATAGGGAGGAATACAAGATGGATTTCAAAAAATTACGGGGTTATAGAGCTACTGATTTTGCTGAGACTATAGATCCATTTATTGTTGAAATGTGGTTAGAACGTACCATTAGAGTCCTTTGGCAATTGAGGTGTCCTGATTCTACTAAGTTTGAATATGCATTATCTTTGCTTCATGATGATGTGTACGAATGGTGGAAGACTATTCCACATGGTATGGCTGATCCACCTGTATTGACTTGGGATGATTTTCAGAGGGAATTTCGTTAGAAGTTTAAAGGCTCATCATTCTCAATTAATAAGATTTATTTGTTCTCAAGAAGAAGGAACCTATACCTCTTAAGTACCAATCTTACTCTAATTGAGCATTTGGGAGCTTGTGTTCCATAAGGTTTGTTTCTACATTATCATGTAGAACATTAGTAGGATCAACCCTCATCTTGTGGTTGTTGAACATTATCAAGTTCAACTCTACTCTTGTTATCTATTTTTACAAGAAACTCTTTCTCTAAGAAGATAATATGCTTTAAAATAAACACCTTTTATTCCAAAGGATGATACAAGTAGTATCCTATGGTTTTCCTAAGATAACCTATAAAATAGTATTTATCAAATTTAACATCTAGCTTATCTAACATTATCCTATTCATAAAAGCAAGATAGTCCTATACCTTCATATAAGAAAGCATAAGTTTCTTATTAAATGATATCTTATATGGAGTAACTTCAATCGATTTAAATGGGACTCTATTTAAAACATGAATAGTAATCTCTAATGTATAACCCTAAAATGATTTGGATAACTCTTCATGGCTCATCATAAATGAAACCAAATATATTAAAGTCTAATTTCTTTTTTAAAATATCATTATGTTATGTGTATAAGGAGGTGTTCATTGAGATAATATCTCATCATCTCTAAGATACTCTAAAAACTCTTGACGTAAGTATTTATCATTTCAATTTGATTGTAGAGTTTCAATACTCTTCAAGTTATTTCTCTATTCATTTATGAATTCATTAAACTTTTCAAAAGCTTCAAACTTGTACTTCATTAAGTATAAACATCCATATCTAGAAAAATCATCAATGGATGCAATAAAGTAGCTATATCCAACTCTTGTACGCATAGACATAGGACCACATAAATATATGAGTTCTAGTGTTACTTTGGCTCTTTCACCTTTTCTTTTAAAAGGTTATTTTGTCATCTTGCCTAATAGATAGGATCCATATATTTCATAATCAAATGAACCTAAATTACCAAGTTTATGTAACTTAGACATGGGAGTATTATTTATATGGCTAAGGTGATAATGCCATAGAAAAGTGGATTAAGAGCATCATATTTAATCCTTTTAGTTTGAACATTATAAATTAGGTTTGAATTATCTGGTATATAAATTCCATTATTATCATTTATAAAATAGTAAAATATACCATCTTTAAAAGCTAAGCAACCATTTCTATTAATGGAAATATCAAAACCTTGTTTTACCAGACAAGATACTAAAATAAGATTCATGCATAAACTCAGAAATAATAATAGTTATTAAGTTCTAAATTCAATCTAGAAGTTAAATGTAACATATAAGTCTCTATTTTTAATGCAATAACTCTTGCTCCATTAGCGACTCGAATATCTACATCAATTTTATTTAGCTTCCTCCTATTGTTTAGCCCCTATAAATCATAATAGATATGAGATGTATAACCAGTATCTAATGCCTAACATTTATTATTAGTAATAAAATTGCAATTAACCTTAATCATAAATGTACCTTAAGTGGAAGGACAATCCTTCTTTAAGTTTTTAAGGTACTCCTTACAGTTCCTCTTCTAATGATCATCCTTGCCATAATGGAAGTAATTACCCTTTGGAGCCTTCTATCTAGCCTCCTTCTTAGTCATACCTCCTTTTGGCTTTAGGGCTAACTACTTGCCCTTTTCCTTAGAAAAGCTCACTACCATAGCTAACTTAGAACTCTTCTTATTAGCCTCCTGAGCATATTTTAACAAGTTAATAAGCTCAAAAATAGTAGTCTCACCCCTACTCATATGATAATCCAAGATAAAATGTTCATACATATTAAGTAATAATTGCAGAATAAGATCAATCACTGACTCTAATTGTAGAGTAAAACTAAGAGCCTTCAATCTCTTGATATATACATGCATCTTAATACCATGTAAGAAAAAAAATTACCTTTCAAAATGATTTTCATTTGGTGAATTCAATCAATGTAATTGGATCTATGCAATGTTTATTCGAGAATACCATGTAGATCAACCTTTTAAGCCATTTAAAATCCAGAGAAAGGAAAAAGTAGTGTGTCAATTTAAAATATCATGTAGTTTAAAAAATATAATAAGGTCTTTAATTTTGCTTTTATCTCCTATTATTTTATTTTGAATCAATTTCCCTTAATTATTAATCCAGGAAAGTTGCACTTTACTTTCCTTAGCAATTTAGTATCCAGTAACCATTAAATTCTAATCAATAAATTGAAACATTAGGTCAATAGGTAGATATCTTGTATCAATCATATCGATATATGACTACTAAATCATTAGATCATCAACTCTTAAATGCTCATGTTATCTCATAATATGATTTTCCAGTCCAACCTAAGAAATCTATTACCTTTAATATGCCCAACAAATAAAAGGTTTCATTTTAAATCTGACCAATTTTGAAAAACTCAAGTATATTCCATGTCAAACAAGCTTAGGTATGCCTAACAACCTGAATGAAATGAAGCACTCCACCCTTATTTTTAAAAATGGAAGGCCTTATATTTAATATTCCTTTTGAGGAATTTCTTCTTTTATGTTTTAAACATATAAGGTAGGTATATGCATCTTGTGCACCATACATGCTTCTAGCTAATGCATGCAAAGGCATGCTCAATATCACATACATACATATATAAATAATTTATATCATAATGGTTATGGACCTTTCAATCTACTTAGGTCAAAATTAGGTAAAGCATGATTCATAACCCTAAATATTGAAAAAGAAAAATATTCTATTACAATTTCATCTTAGAGTTCCATCTTAGTAATATCTTTCTCCTCCAAGTCCTTTTACTCCTTTTACTTTTTTGATTATGATCTATGTAATCTAATTATATATTTCTTAAAAGAAACCCCAAGTTACATTTGTGGTGAAGTAGATGAGAAAATAATATATAAAGAGAGTCTAAAAGAAAAGGTAGGATAAACAAGTCTTATTTACCAAAACAAAATCATGTATATGCTCATTCAAGTTAGGTTTAGTCTAGAACCACTATCATGCCATACACATCCATTCATACATTTATACATTCATAATGTTTAAATTAAATTTCTCTCTTAAAAATATTTTAGTATAAATTTTCTTTAAAATAAATACTTTATCTTAAAATTCATTTTTGGCTTGCAATTTGAAAACATGTTATTTTGCTTCTTGTTTTGATTTCAATGAATAGTTATTTATCAAATTGAATAATTATCAACTAGTAGCATATTAAATATTTAAATAAATTTAAAACTTTAATGCATCACATTGAAATCTAAAATAACCATAAAAGCAAAATTCAAAACAAATTCCTTATCATGTTAAAATTGATCCTCTTAAGAATCCTAATTCAAGTAAAATTCTTATTAATTTTTGAAATTAATAAAAATTTTTTGATTAAAACTTCAATGAATCTAATTTATAAATGTTAAATTTATTAATCAAATTAACAAATCTAACATGACCAAATATGTAAAAAGCCTAATGTGCATACCATATGAACATTACATATGCATACTTTAATTCAATGAACCAAATCTCATTTAATTCAAATTAATATGCATTATTAATGTTCCACAAACATTTTTATATATTAACATTATGATTCATAAAATTTTAAAAATTAAATAAACATAAATTAGAAAAGAACACCAAGAGAAAATATACAAAAAGCATTTGACAATTACAACATGACATGCATATAAAACTAAAAAAAAATTTTTAAATATTTTCAAATAAACATCTGGTATTTTTGAAAAAAACTTAACACATAAAACAACATATGGTTAAAAGTTTGTTTAAACAATAAAAGGGTTAAAATTTAAAAATCCTTAAGCTAAAAGGATGGGAAAATCAAAATTTTCATGTGTTTTCAATGTAGCATTACTTAAAAACTATGGCTCTGATACCATTGTAGGTTAAAAATATGATTAAGTAATGGCAAAAAATTTAATAATTTTTAAAAACCATGATTTTCATGGATCAAGCAATTGGCATACATGAAAATAAAGAGAGGAAACATGGAGAAAGGCAAGTCATACTTATAATATACTAATCTCCTTCATTCTTGATAGCTTGAAAAGTTATAGCAAACTTTTCAATCCCTAAATAAGAGGATCTCCAAACTATCCATATAGTTAAATAAAATGGATTAGTAATCAAATTAAAAAAAGCTAATGTTTTAGAGACTAGTAGAAATAATAATAAAAGAGAATACAAATAGATGTTATTATTTTTTAAATCCTTAATTTTGCTTCCTTGAATCCGAGTTATTTTTCTTTTTCTTTAAGCTTCAACATTTCTTTTCTATTAAAGAATAACTTGAATGAGAATATAAGAGGAAAAAGCATATGTTTTTATAGCTCTAATTAGATTTTAATTAAAACTTAAAGCTTATGTGGTAAGTTAAAGTTGACATGTCAACTTATGTGTCATACACATAAGTCTAACTTAATCTTTATCAATATGTGATGTATCGTACACCTTCAAATTGTAATTAGGCACATGATTACTATATGACCTCCCTATTCTATTTTAAGTGATTCATGTGAAAGTCATGTGATACATGCATATACATAATCACGTGCATGGCATGTGCATTACATATACAAACTTAAATAATGTATATCTTCAATTCTGTTTATCAAAATAATATGATCTTGATATCAAATCAAAGCTCTTTTCATGTTCTATCTCATAGAAATGAAAATAAAAGTTATCTCAAAACCATGAAATAATATCTCATATTGAATCAATATTAATTTTTTATTTTTATTCTTCTAACTTTTGTGTACAATCTTTTAGGTTCTTGGCATGTCAACAATATATTGTAATATTATTAAATATCATTTAATAATATCATATGTAAATCAAGAGTGATGTTTAGTTACACATCATGACTATCCAAATGCTAAGAGATCAATAGTTTGACTACGACTATTACATATCAGATATCGTTACAATAAACTCCTTTCATCATCTACAATCTCTTTGAAGTTTAAGTTTAAGTATGGATAAATGTTAACTCAGTGCATGATCAAATATATTAGATCATGTTGTAAACTTGAAATGTCATGTATCATAATCTTTATTCATAAAATTCTCTTGTGAATCATGTTCACCACTTGGCATTCTACTCTAGCTAGAGATTCTTGAATCAAAGATTACTACATGAATCAATAAGATAACATCGCCTCATAATTAATTTGGTATGGTGAATCCTTTATTGATATATAAATATCTTCAACTAGTTCATACTATACCTAACCTCTTAACTATGAATGCCTCTTAAGTAAGAATGAAGCATAAGAGTCAAAGCATAGTAATTTATAGTTAGAATAACCTTAATATCTCAAGTCTAAGGATACTTACACTATTGATATGATTGAGATCTACTTCATAAACATAGATTAATTATCCATATGAAATTTCATTAGCAAGGTCTCTAATGAACTAGTATTATACTATTCATATATGTGTTTACTTTAGACATCTGATATGTTGATCTATTTATTTTAATAATTTCCAATCCTACTAATACCATGATGAAGGATAATTTAAATATTGAATATTTACATACAATAAAAATCTCATCTCATAAACTCTTTATGAATTTTTCTTGTATTCCAATATCTTGTGACTTCATTATTTAGTTTAATAATCCAAGTAAAATAAGTGTGATGAAATATTACATTAAAATAATGAATAATGACTTTTATTGATAAAATATTCAATACATAATTCCACATATAACATGATGCTCTAGAGCATATACTAACAACATGCGTAATCCACATTCATATATCTCATCATCAACATGCATATTATAATTATCATATACAACTATCATCATATTGAGTCTCATCTACTTTGTTAATTTCTCATCCTTAAGAGTTGTATACACTTGTGTCTTATAGCCTTTCAGTCCATGTTCTTACTTTCTTATCCTAAATACATTATTTTTGGGCATTTATCTTGAAATGTTCATACTTAGAATTATTAGTTTAATGTTTCAATGTTCCATTACATTTATACATATACAAAAGCATCATGATAAATTATGATCTTTATTTGGGGTGCTTAAGTTAAAGTAAGTATAACTTAACTCTAGCTAGTCTTTGGAACCTATTTTTCACTACTACACATGTAACTCAATTTGAGTTACCCTCAACTTGAATTGATTTAAGCTCTAGAACCATATGTTTCACTTCATGAAAGTAAATTGACTAGACTTGGCCTTAACCCAACTCAAGTTGGAGTAAAAAACACTAAATTCTCCACTTTTTTCATAAGCAACTCAACTCAATTGAACTACAAAACATCCCATATGTTTTTTAATGATTTCCTTAGTCGTTAGATCATTTATTTCTAAGTTTTAAGATTGAATTTATAGAAAATAAATGTATATTCCTTACATTTCCATAACTAAAGAAGAAAAAGGTAACATATTCATGCTCATTTCCATTCATCATAAACATTTTAAATCTTATAAACCCTATTCTTTCATTAGTTCTTATACTTATCAAAGTTAAATCATTTCTTTACTTACATACTTTTATTTTCTAAACAACTAGCTCATTAATTGATTTTCATATCCTTCAAAGCTTTTTAGTTTAAGAGTTTTGAATTATTTGGCAAGTCTTTTACATCTCCTTAACTTTCCATCATCGCAATCCATTATCCTCATTTCCCATCCACCATTTCCCTATTACATTTCATATAAAACATCATTAACTTAATACCATTTTTACATTCATATACAACCAACACTCTATAAATTTTCAAAAACAACATCATCTACTCAATACTACATTATCAAACCATTATCATATTTGCATTCATATATCACATACACTCAAAATCAATCCCTAATTTAAATAATATTAAGAAGGTTTAGGTAGTTAGCTCCTACATGAGTTGGAAAAGGATGAATTTATGCCTCAAGGATGTCTAATAAGCTTGACTACCTCTAATAAACCTTCATGGAATTTCCTGAATCTTTTTGAAACATAAACTAATTCTAGACCTCCAAAAAATTTAGAAAAGTGAAGGCATATATTTTAGAATGTGGATGTTGAGAAGAAATTCAGAAGAAAAGAAGAAGCGTAGGCTATTTTTTACTAAGGGAGAATTAAGATTTCAATTTGCAAGAGTTTTGTTATGCTTATCATTTTTCTTCACATTTCCTCTCCACCCCACCTCTTCTATTTATAGATCCATGGGTGATTAAGAGTTAGATTAACTATCTTAATGGTATGATTGTCTACTCCCCATTGGCTCTTCTCCACTTAATTAGTTTAATCCTACCAATTAGTTTGCTAATCAAGGGAAAGGGTTCTTGACTAAAAGTAACTAAGAGATGTCAAGTCCCCTATTTTCCTCCTCTAATGTTGTGCTACCCTTTTCTTTTTTTAGCCTATTTTCTTTTTATTAATGTTTTATTTCATTAACTATCTATAATCATTTCAAGTCATCTCATAATTAATTCAACACTCAATCCTTATCTTCATCATACAATTAGAGTATTATGATTCATATTATAAATTATATAATTTAAGTGAAATTAAAATTTTATTTTAAATCTCAAATAAATTTATATGATAAAAATCTTATTTAATTAGATAAATATTTCAATTTTACGTTATCGAATATTTAAAAATCTATCATAAATTTTCAAACTCTTTTGTCGTGACTAAATCATGTTTTATAGTCATTAAAAATTTTATATGAATAAAAAAGAATTACTCATACAAAAAATATTCACATTTTAGGTGAAATAGTTAGCTAATGAAAAACTATTCTATTAGAATGTAAAATTTATTCTCATACTAATTTTAATGTTTATTTTATCATTTTGTAAATTTTCAAAAATATCCTTGACTTGTAAAGTACTTTCTTAAAATCTTAGAAATTCACTAGGTAATTTTTCTGTAACTTTATTTTAATCAAAATCAATTTTTATATTATTGGTTCAATTAAAATATAAAATTTTTTAGCCTAAAAAGATGAAATAAGTATAGTATATTTATCTTTAATTCCTGATATTTATAATTAACATTTAACAATCACTCGTATAATTTATATAAATAATTTTTTTGGATCTAAGTAGCATACACAGATTTTTTCTATTCAATATAGTACCTTATAAATATTAATTTTTATGGTAACATTCTACAGAATCACTATATTAAATTTTAAAGTTGTACCTTAAGATTTTTCATTCATGCTAATTATTTCTCTCATAAGATTTTTATTTAGGTTACAGTTGAAAACATATCCTAAAATATTAGTTATCTTCCATAATCATAATGATACTCAATACATTCATAAATTACAAAAATTTCGTAAATTTCACATTATTATATGCAAGCTTTTTAATACATTTAGGATATGTTTGTATATTATATGCAAGCGTTTTAATACATTCTTCTAACTTTTTCAAGCGATCATGATACAAACTATAACCTAAGTTCTTATAGAATCATTCATGTACATTGATATTTCATCAATATACAAGTGAGAAAATATAAATAACTAAGATAAATATTCATTCTTCCCATTAAAATTCATAATCATCTTAAAAACTTCTTAATGCTAAAAGAAATTTTGATAATTTAATTCTAATTATTCTAATTAAATTATTATCAAAATTTGATGTTACATATCAAGTGTTGAAAATAGTAGAAAAATGATAGCAAAAGGCAATTTTAATCCTAAATTTATAACCTTAAAGCTTAAACACCCTAAACTTTCTATATTGACAAAATACACAAATATCAATGATTCTAATGATTAAAACACACTAAATTCTTATACTCAAATATCAAAAATTCTAATGATTAAAACACACTAAATTCTTACTTAAATTCATCATTTCACAACCCACTATTTTTCAAATAATTAATTACACGTATCCAAAATGACTTGATAAACTTATACAACATGAAAATTTCAAGAAACTCATATTAAACTTTAAAAAAATTCAAATCACTAATATTCAAATCTAAAATTATATTCTATAAATTATACTTGAATTTCAAGCCCTAATTCAAGCCCTAAAAGGTCGACTTTACATTACCCTTCCAATGGATAATATTATAAACCATGTAATATGCCTTTAACCATCTTATTATGTATTATTAAAATAAACCATAAATTATTTTATAATAAAATAAAATAAAATAATAAATAGTTCATAAAAAACATAAATAGTGTCCAACCAATAAATTAATATATCTTTACTCATTTTTTTTAGCTTATTTAAATGACCTTTGTAACATCTAAGCTATATTTGTAGTTAAAACAAGGTTTACATGCTCTACAGTCCTTTTGTAACATGTTATATGGATTGCAAACTTTGACTCTTATTCAATTCACGTTGTATAAAGTGTTACTTTAAAAATGCATAAAATTAATTTCATAAAACAATCTTTTACATCATTTACCTTTCAAATAATAGATCTTTAATTCTTCATGTTATTGAAACTATCTCCATATTTCAATAATATTTTTGAACTACCCATAATTTAAGTTTATGAAAAATCTCATTAATTATTTTTATTATATCTCATACATAAAATACAATTAATCTTCTATAGTAGTTTATACTAAAACTATGGTGTAAGAAACCTATGTGTTCCATTATCTCCTTTATAATACATACCAAAATAAAATTTTCAAAATTTACTTTATATTTCCTTAAAATTACTAATAATTATAACATATGTTCTTTACAACATTTGAGCTAGCTAGAATAAATCATCATCTATAATCTATATATGAAAACACCTAAAGATCAAATCAATAAATAAAAATAATATTGTGCCTTAATAGTCATGCCTAATCAACTTCTCACAATCCCCATTCCTTAAAATAACCTTATGGATAGCCATACAAAATCTTTTACAAACCAAATTTCTTAATGGTATATATTAATGTTACATATGTTC
This sequence comes from Dalechampia spathulata, assembly GCA_948192965.1. Classification (NCBI taxonomy): domain Eukaryota; kingdom Viridiplantae; phylum Streptophyta; class Magnoliopsida; order Malpighiales; family Euphorbiaceae; genus Dalechampia; species Dalechampia spathulata. Next base: position 5,362 of record CANYBF011512412.1, on the reverse strand, counting down.
ATGTATCTTCATATTATGTGTAGTGCTATAGTAATATATTATTTATAATTATGCAATAAACATTAATAGCGCATCAAATATGCAAACTCCCTAATTTCATTTCATAATCTATAATTTATTTAATCATTATATTTAATTTCATGTTAAACCCACTTTTTAGGTTTGACATTATTTAGGATGGATGTAGTCCAAGAAAACTAAATCATGATTGTCACTATTAAAATTGTGATTTAAAATCAAGTGTAACAACAACATGTTCACATGTAACATTGACTAGTTATATTCATGTTTTGATTGTAGCCAAGAATATATATCTCAACCATAGTTAATCAAAATCTTAAAAATTGCTATCATAGTTAAGCATATCCTAAAATCTTAATAGTAGTTAAGCAAATATTAAAATCTTGAATGTAGTCAAGTAAATCTCAAAATCTTAATTATAATTAAGTAAATCTCAAAATCTTTACCATAATGAAGTAACCTTTACCATAATGAAGTAACCATTCCTTAATTTTACCATTTTAGAACTCATTCTTTCAATTTACCATTTTAAAATCAAAACTTTTAACATGCATCATGCATCATAGTTAAGACTCATATAATTTTATATAATTTTCATCAAATTCATGTCAAAAGCCTTTAGAATGATTCATAAGCCCAAGTTATATATGTATGGCCTAATTCAATGTATTTATGTCACAATGTATATAGAATAATTTGATGGACCGATTTAATAAATTTATATCAAAATAAAAGTGGCCCAATTTACTAGCCTAAATCAATAAGTTCATGTCATTATGTAAGTAGCCAAATCATTAGCCTTATTCAATAAATTCATATCATGATATAAGTGTCTTAAATCCTTTAACTCAACTTTATAAAATCATACCATAATATATATGGCCTCATCCATTGATATAATTTTATGAATTATTCAAACCATAAGGCATATAACACACTCCATTAGCTTAATAAATTCATAACAATCAATTCACAAAATTCATTATATAAGATCATGTAGACCTTTCATTCAAGCCTGTATTGTAAGATCGTGTAACCATTTTTACAAGCTTAACTCATAAAGGCATATAATCATTTCATTAAATCCTAATTTGAAGTTTTTAAAATTACCTTTTTCTCCTTTTTGAAAATTTCATCTTTTAATGTTTTTAACTTACCTTTTTCATATTATTTTTTCTTAATTAATCTTAACTAATTTAATTTTTTTCTTGATTAAATATCATATTATCTAATTACATTAAATTCAATGTTCATACAATACATTTAAAATTCAAAATAATATTAAATAAATCATAGATCAAATTATATGTATCTTATATTTTCAAAAAAATTAATACTAAAAAGTATATGTTAATTATACTTTAATTACATATATTTTAAGTATATTTGATTAAAAAATCAAAGTGAAACAAAATATAAAAATTTAATATATACTTTAATTGTAAAGTTATGTAATAATTTATATTTTAAGTATATCTAAAATAATAATTTATATATGTTTAATATCAAACAACAAAAAATTTAATGTTTATAAATTTAATGTAATTGATGTATATCACAATCCTATGTACATTCATTAATTGATATATAAACTAAAATATTTTTATCATTAATATCATCATTAATGTGATCATTAATGATTGATTTCAAAAATGAGAAATTATGCAAAAGTTATAACATTTTTACAAATTGCCTAAATAAATAATATTTTTTTATAGTTATAACATTTTTGAATTTTTTTTAAAATGGGTAGATTTAAAAAGCTCCCTATATTATAATAGGCCCAAATCCAATTTACATAATTTATGGTTTATTTATTCAAATCATATTTATCAAAATCTAACCTATATCAAATACACAGTTTACTTTTTAGCTTTTCCCATTTGTAAAAACATTTATTCATTTTTAATATGCATTCTTTTATATTGTAATTTTTTATGCATTTTAGAACTTAAGAGTATTCATTAGCATAAGCTAAAATTGTTTTTATTAAAATTCACTCAATTATCACATAATGGATAAAATTGATTTTTTACAACTTTCATTAGTTAATTTTAGAGGCTTCTCTAGAAAGTCATAGATATTCAATATTAATGAAACTTTCAAGATTAATTGTACACTAAATTAGCTATTAAATGAATCTAATTTGATTTAATTCAAACTACCATAGTCTAAGTTACATAAAAAATACCAAATCAACTCTTGAAATTTTCATCATGTAAAAAGCCAAATCTATGAGCAAAATAATAACCTTTTAATCAAAATTAGGTTTTTTAGTAAAAGAGAAGTTGTAAAACACATGAAAAATCATGAGATAATATGAGAATCAACTGAAAAATAGTATATTTAGGTTTTGAAAATGCTTAGTTTATATATATACTTGAGACGTAGCAAAACAGCCCATTTTACCTTTCTTCCATTTTAGTTTCTCCTTCCTCTCCACTCTTTCTTTTCATCCTTCACCATAACCATACCAAAACTCTTCTAGATTGCTTAGTTTCTTATTGCATGTCCTTTTGAAAGCTAGCTAGGCATGTGGAAAGGTGATCAATATGTGTGTTTTGCTTGGATCATGCATTCTATGCTTGTGGTGGGAGTCTTAGGTGAGAATAGTTGCTGCCAAGGAAAAAACTTACATTTTTATGTAGTTTGAATTTTTTGAAGGTAGGTCAAGATGCTTTTGGTTGTAATTCATGAGATAATGTGATCATGAGATAATATGAGAATCAACTTAAAAATAGTATATTTAGGTTTTAAAAATGCTTAGTTCATATTTATACTTGAGACGTAGTAAAACAGCCCATTTTACCCTTCTTCCATTTCAGTTTCTCCTTCCTCTCCACTCTTTCTTTTCATCCTTCACCATAACCATACCAAAACTCTTCTATATTGCTTAGTTTCTTGTTGCATGTCCTTTTGGAAGCTAGCTAGGCATGTGGAAGGGTGATCAATATGTGTGTTTTGCTTGGATCGTGCATTCTGTGCTTGTGGTGGGAGTCTTAGGTGAGAACAGTTGCTGCCAAGGAAAGAACTTATGTTTTTATGTAGTTTGAATTTATTAAAGGTGGGTCAAGATGCTTTTGGTTATGATTCATGTGTGTGTATCCTATGAATCTTATTATAATGTGTGGTTAGTGCAAGATGTGTTTGATAACTCTAATGCTATATTTATAGTACTATACTTATGTAGTATGTATGTGGTTAGTGGTGTAGACATGTATGTTATAAGGGACTAAACCTCACATGTATATTCTATTTTGCCATGCATACATATGTGTTTTGTGAATGGTAAGGCATGTAGAAGGTTGGCATATGGTTTTGGTAAGTTGCTTAATGGAAATGCAAGTAAGATGAAGGTATTGCATGCATGTTTTAAGTAATGTAAATAAAGTTATTTAAATCTTTTATTATGGTTGCTTATGGCTAAGTTTAATGGATTAAAACTACTGTTAAAATGTTAGTCAAAATGTAAAAGAGGTAATTTAAATCAACAAGGATATAATCGATGGAAATTAAGTAAGTAAGATAAAAATTTGATAATCACACCTAAGCTTTTTTTTTGCATGAAATGGGATAGATTTAAGGCTTGCGGTAATCTTAATTTGGACACCTTAACAAATGAATTATAAGATGTATAATATATCATTAGAAAGCTCTTGAAGTCTACTTTGGAATGGTACTAATTTTCCATTAATTGAAATTCATTTGATTAGTAAAAATATGGTCAAAAGATAAACTATTCACATGATGATTTATAGTTGCTAATTAAAACAGTTGGTCTGCATGAATTTTTTGCATGCCTTAATGAACAAATTTTTAGGCTTATAATAAATGGATTAAACTCTCTTTGAGTCTACCTTTTATTGGTATAAAGATCTAAATTTTTAAAATTCTTTTACTTATTAAAAAATGGTAAGAAAGATAGACTCTTTTATGGCTTCTTTTACTTATTAAAAAATGGTAAGAAAGATAGATTGTTTTATGGCTAAGTAACATGACTTTATGATGATATTCTAATTTATCTGTTAATAAACCATCTTAGTAACTAAATGGTAAAATATGGGATATATTACCATGTTAATAAAGATGAAGATAATGATATTGATTGGCTATTTTCAATGCTAAATGAAAGGTAATAATAATTTTAATTGTAAGATCTAAATTGAATTGTGAAATAGAAATGATAAATATGGATAATTAATTAACTTCTCAATTTCTTTAAAAAGGATTAATTATATGTTTATATGATCTTCTTTAAGTAATATATATATATATATATATATATATATATATATATATATATTATAGTGTTAAATGATTGGATAATTTATCCTTATGCTATCAGTATGTGAATGCCAAAATGATATGAAAAATAAAATGGTTTATGTGTAATCTATATTTATGATTGATTAAAATATTGAAGGTGTGTTTGTATTATGATTAGGTAAAATTATGAATAGTGAATCTATTCCTCCAATCGACATAAACAAAGGAAAAATGATGGCAGGTTTGTGCTAGTTTGCACTATTAAAAGGTTAATTCATTTAAAATGAATCAACAGGTAAGCTAAAATGTTTGCCTTAATATTAATATGTGATTATGGTTTGAATTAAGTCCTTTAATAGGAAAGGACGATGATTATGAGATTTTGTGCACTAGCAGAATATTTGATTATAATATATGATTGCATAAATAATAATTCATGTGGCATGTCATAGTCACTATTGCATTTAACATGTCATGCATTGGTTGGAGCAATAAGGGAGGAGGAAAATGAGCGACGTGAGGAAATGATGATGTGTTACCGAAAAGATAGCGGAACACATAAGTACCAAAAAAATAGAGGTACGAGTACTAAGCGATATAAATGTTGGAGAGATAAGGAAGGAGGAAAATGAGCGAATGATGAGGAAAGGGGAGCTCAATAAAAATAAAAGGAGAAAACAATGTCTTGCCGAAAAGATAGCGGAACACAATGATACTAAAATAGCAATGCTAAAGATGAAAAAAATATCAAAAAGATAGCGGTATAAGGCCAGTACAACGTGCATATAAATAAGAATGTTGGGCATTCATGATAGTGATGATGATACAGGAAAAACAGAGGGGAATGCATATCGTGTTGCATTTTGTAAGAAAAAAGGCCTATTCCATCACATTCATAGATATATTGTCACATCCTCATTTTTTAACGCAAAAAAATTCATAATTCAGGTAATTAAATTATCCCCTGTATGATCAAAGATAAGGTGATAACGTGGAATAATAGTTAATTATATCGGGATTAGGAAATGATGAGAAGATGATTTTAGAATAAGTTGACTGCAGAAAAAAAAATATA